>ML809158.1:41694-53446 GCA_009831015.1 Picea engelmannii | reverse complement strand
CACTGTTACACCACAGATGGCCTTCATGCATTTGTCAATGGAAGACATCATTTTGTTGAGCAGAACCTTGCTGCAATACTTGCTGGTATAATTCATCTCCTCTAGAAGTGACATAAAAGGCAGTTTCTAATAGGATAATAGTTCTGGGCAAAGCAAAGGTTCTAAATGAGAGGATAAATTTGATTTCCATCAGATCTGATAATCAGGAAACCATGTTTAAGTGAAAAAACAATGAGTCTTATAGAAAATCAATAGGCAGCCTACATCAGTAAGCCTCATCTATGTGCCTAAAAGAATAATCTGTGCCTAAGTCAACCTATATATTATTGTGCCTAGGCCAATTTGTACATCATCGTGCTTGGACCAAGTCATTGACCTAGGTTGGTGGGTAAGGTAAGACTATTAGGTTGTTGGTACCTTAGTTGTTGGAACATGGAAAAAATATCAGAGGTGTTAGCAACAACAAAATCATGTGTTATAGGGATTAGTAGTGGCAACAAAATGACGCATCCATGTGTCTGAATGTGGGCCTGGATGAAGAAGGAGAGTGCAGGAAATTATATGAACATATGTACAAGAAACAGAAGTAGTGCTCCCATAGTGTACTCCCCTTGAAGAGGCATGTGGTGTGAAGAAAATGGTTTAGAAATTGGGCAGAAAGTTATAACAGCATAAAGAAGGTGCGTGTTAGATCAATCCCTCAAGATTCATGATATCAATGGACAATATAGGCACAGTACTTAATATGGCCTTATCTTTTATTTCATAGAGAGAAGTATGCAAAAGGGGGTTGAATTCTAGTTTCCACTAGATTCTTTTGGTTTGGAGGTTAGAACAGGTATGAATGCAAACTCATGACTGATGCTCATTCATCCAATCATCCAACAAGTATGATATCAAGATTAAAGGAGAAGTTTCACACCATTTATTAACAACAGATAAACATGTGGTGGTTTGATAAGCTTGTTTTTTGCTGCTAGTTAAGTTCCACATCATGTGGGGCGCACTATCTAAAAACGGTTCAAATTTTTACTTATCCAGCAGTCATTAAAACCACTAGTCTATGTATGAACCATACATATCTGGCCAGTTCAATCCTAGTCTGCATGAAGTGGGATAAGGCATGTCACTATCACTGCCCAAGGGATGAGCCCACCCTTCCAAAATTATACCTTGTTTCTATTTCGATTGCCAGTGAGTATCCTCCACTCATGAGCAGATTAGCACATGCAAGAAATCAATGAAAAATAGGTAGTAAAGGCAGTTGCATGTTCATATTTACCATATTATCAGTGTAGACCAAGGGACAATGAAAAATTAGTTTGATGGATAACATGCATTCATAGATGCAGGGCACACTGAATTCAACAGTTACACTTCATTTCTATTCTATTTTGGACAGCTTGCACATCCATTCTCATACCTAGGGTGCAGTTTTCAAGGAGGTAGAGTTCTATAAAATGAGAAAACCTAACTGTAACAAGATTGGATCCCCTGAGATTGAATCTCGGATTTACTTATAATTGCCAAAGGTCCTGATAAATAATAAAAATTTGAACACTTGATCTGTAAACTCTTTCTTTTATTGTGTATTGAATTGTGTCATTAATGTCTGCAGTCTTCTCATTTTATGTAATTGAGTCAGTTTTATGAGATTTTGTGGATGTTTCTTTGTTGTTTTATTGAATTTGTTTGCAAATATGAGTGGTTATTCCAAGAATCCAAACCCCAAGTGTTGGTAGGGAAAAGAAATTTCCCTTTGATTGGATTTGAACAACCAAGATAGGGCTATATTTTCAGTGTTGATCACTAGGTTCGATTCACATTGCTCTAGTGACATTCATCCTTTGCAGGATTCCTCACTGCAGTTCTCCATTACCACACAAACACAAGCTCTTGTTGCTATTTGATTTCATGGCCCATGGAAGACACTCATCTTCTAGATGCCTCCATAGAATTGCGAGTTTTACCTTTGTATACTTCATCTACCCATTAACCCAATCCATAGGTCATAGGCAGAGCTAGGGATACCCCCTTAGTGTTAGCATGAACCAACCTGAAGCAAGAGAAATGAACGTCAAGGTGACAATGGGCATTGTGTCTAGAGTTGCACTGTCGTGGGCTCTTGTTTCTATTTGACATCACGGCCCATGGCAGGCACTAGTCTTTGGATCCCTCCATAGTTTTGCTAGTTATGCCTTTGTGTACTTCATTTGTCCGTTGACCCAATCCATAGGTCATAGGCAGAGATAGGGATACCCCCCTAGTGTTAGCATGAACCATCTCGAAGCGAGAGGCATGAACATTGAGGTGACAATGGGTGTTGTGTCTAGAGCTAAGTCACCTGAAACGAAGACATGGAGGACATGAGAATACGAGTATCTGATATGGACACGATGACCACTGAAATCAGGACACGGGGGACAAAATATTACAAAGCACTGAAATAGACAAAACATTGATAGTAGATATTGATTAGTGATACATCATGAACTTCGAAAAAGATACATCATACAAATCAATCAAACTCTAAACATCATACTCATAGAACATACAAAATAGACATACTGATACATGATACAAATTATACAATGATATGATACGTGTAACATTAGAATTTAGAACCAATGTGAATGAACCATAAAATAGAACCATAAATACTAAATAGCAGTTTGCATATTTCTCCTTAAATTTAGTCTTTAAGCCATCAAAATAAAAATGTATCACATAGATGCTGAGGGAATTCCACTCCAAAATACAAGAGAGTAGAATCTAGATACAAAACAGGTAGCAATCTCATATCTCATAGATATTAGAGTCATTTTCAGTGTCAATAGTCCTCCTCCATGTCATAATCAGCATCACTACCACTGTCATGTCCTCCATCCTCATCCTCCTCTATGACCAATCCAAGCTCTGTTGCTCCATATGTTGGTGTGGAGGATGACTCATCAAGAGGCTCCTCATTTTCCTCATCAAAAGTGGTCAGCTCTAACATTGGTTCAAAAGTCAAATGAACAACTAAAATCACAAAACAAAACCCTTTTTATCTCCCATGGGATGCTTTACACAGGGCACGTGTCTGAAAATCATGGCACGTCCTCAGGAAGGTGTCTGAAACGGTTTGGTGATGTGTCCTGCACTCATGACACAGCTTGATCACATGTCCTACACGTACCATAGCGTGTCTTCACATGGACACCGCGGATACGGACACTCTACTCCTTTTGGACGTGTCAAGTGACTTAGGTCTAGAGTTGCACTGAGTCTCCACTGGCTACTATAGTGCACATTTGGATGTAAACAAAATTGGAGCACTTGCCAAAGACAAGGCTAAGTCCTTGAAATTAGTAGATCTTCTACAACAACTTTGAAGAGTTATATCTGTTGAAGATCTTTTGGCTCATTTGGTGACTCCAATGAGGACTGAGTTGTTCTTCTTTTCTATTGTCGAAGTTTCTCACCAGTGACATCAAAGAGAAGAAGTACCTTTCAACACTCTTTTGGTGACTCCATAATAAAGGTATGATTTAATTTCTGTATTGTTACTATTGGTAGTTGAAATGTTGAAAAATGAGTTTTGAAAAGTTATTGGCTAGGAGTTACGCCCTTTTAAATTTCATTACTATTCACAGATACAAATCTACTTCCTGCTACCTCAAAATGACTAGATTTTCTCCCAAGACTTGATGGAAATGGCGATTCTGCAAAACAACACCTTAAGGATTTCTTTACCTTTGCAGAAAATTTTGAACTTCAACATGAGGATATGATGATGAAGATTTTTTTCAAAGACCTCGTGTGGGGATGTCAGAGAATACCAATACCATTGTGTCTTGAGGAAGGAGGCATTGATTCAATGCCAACATTTGAAACAATATTCATGAATTCTTGAGGAAAACCTGGAGAATATGAAGTTTCTTGGCAGAAAAGGAACAACACAGCCATAAATCAGAATGGATGGATGATGATAGTGAGGAATTAAGTGATGTTGAAATCCCCAACATTAGAGTTCATAGTGTGCAGGCAGAAGATGTTATGATTATGACTTGTTCTCAGGTACTATCTAGGCAGAATGTTGAAGGTGAATCAAATCTTGAAGAACAAGATGAAGCGTAGCTTCAAGAAGAAGATATTTTTCTATTCATCAACAATGAACAACAATCTATCAATGATGCAAATTGCTCAAAATATGTATCGTAATTGTTGAGTGAATGCGTGCCTCCTATTCTGCATCATTTGGCTGAATTCAAAGACCATCCTTATGAATAAATTGTTGTCATAAATGATGATGAAGTTTTGAACTTAAATGAAATGGAGATGCAATCTCCCACTTGGCTTGAGAGTGAAAGGTGAGATAACATGGATGTTGAAGTGACTGAAGCTAAAGTGTGCACTGAAGGTTGCAAATAAGTTCTGTCTTTTTCGTTGTCGTAAATTTAATTTTGAATAAAATGTTAATTAAGTAGGAAGAAATTTCCATGTATGTTGTCACTAGCTGACACCTATATGACTTACTCCTCCTTTGGGCTTGGAATGACTATTAGGTCTTGATATTGATATTGTATTTTTTTTTTAAATACCTACATAAAGGTCGCAATTGTGACGTCTTTCACTCTCTTCCCGTCGCTATTGCCACATCGAAGATGTCTCTCTTTCCACCTCCAAGATTGTCGCTCCCATAGCAACCACGTCGGAGCTAGTAACTTCTGGCTGTCGATGTTGCCACCTGATGGATGTCATTCTTGCCACGTCCAAGAGTGTCGCTCCCATAGCAACCACGTCGGAGATAATACATCGTCCCGTTGATCTTGCTACCTTCAAAACGTCTCTCTTGCCACCTCTAAAACATCTCTCTTGCCACCTTTAAAACTTCTCTCTTGCCACCTTAAGAACGTCTCTTTTGCCACCTTTTAAACGTCTCTCTTGCCACGTCTGAAACGTCTCACTTGCCACGTTTGAAACATATCACTTGCCATGTTTGAAACATCTCACTTGCCACGTTTGAAACGTCGATCTTGCCACGTTTGAAACGTCGGTCTTACGACGTCAATATGGGGCTGGACAATCCAATTTATGATGACACGTGGTGTCATATAACGTCGCAATACAGACGAAAACTAGGTCGTTGGAAAAACGACGTCCTATGAAACGACGTTTGAGGGGGTCCGAGGTTTGTTAGTCTTCCGACAATAGAAAGTGGCAATTGCATTGAACGCACCATCGAAATTTGACCCAAATGCAGTAGTGAGCAAAATCCCTGATCTTAAAAGATCCCTCCTCACAAAATGGAAACTAAGTTGACACCCACTCAAATATGTAGAAAATTCACATATTCATCACAAGATTACATCCCATTAATATAGACCTCCCAAACGCTGATATGGAGTTCAACACCACTGAACAATTTTTTAGTAATATTATAGAGTGAGATTTATATTTTTGGATACTATAGTTGCTTAATAGTATTTTGGGGATGAATTTACATTTTTAATGATATGATTAAAAATTAGGTGCAATTTGCTACTTCATATTTGTAGCACTACCAAGCTACCAGAAACTTGGGGAGTGATAATGTTTTTTTGGAAGATTAAGATTCTATTGATGCTAAATAGAAAATAGAAGTAGAAGTGGAGCTTGATAATGTCAAAACATTGTTCAACACACATGAAAGTTTGCAGTGTTCAGGATTGTGGATGATGTACATATTGTTGAGTGTAGAGGTTATTTCCATATCTTTGGTAGGTGTGTCAAATTTATAACACAAACATGCTTCTTTTTTTTTGTTTTTCCCTCGAGTGATGAAGAAGGTCCCCACACTTGGGGATGGGATCATTGTTGAAATATTATAACTGCAAAGATTATTCTATTTTATTGATGTATTATTCATTAGATCAATCCCCTTTTGTGGATTGGTCATGTCGGGCATTGTAAATGACCAAATCCCCTTTTGCAGATTGGTCAAACCCTAATTGTAATATTCATAATGAGAAGTCGGCCCCCAGAATTAATTAAAGTGGTTATAACCACCCAAAAGGAGAAGTCGACCCTATAAGTGAAAAGACACGTCCTTTCAGCACCTGCCAGATTGTATAAATAAAGGAGGCTAGTGCCTCATTGGTTCACTCCCTCACTTGATCATCAGAGCTGCAGTTGGAGAAGAAGGAAGAGAGAGAGAGGCGCATTACTTGGAGAAGAATTTCTGTAGTGTTTGGTTTATTCTCTTGGCATTGTATTGACTATCTATATTAATGAAGTTTTTGTTGGGTTTTCTCCCCCATGAGGGTTTCCCAAGATAAATGATGTGTCTCTTGTGATTGTGTATTTCTCAATGATCCTATCTATGCTATGGTTTTCTAGTGAATTGAAAAGAAACCTAATAATGGCTTAAACTCTAACATGGTTTCAGAGCTAAGTTGAAGAGAGCATCTTTCACAAGAAGAAGAAAAACGTCATTGTTGTCGTACTTGAAAATTAGGGTTTTTTATTGAAGATGAATTTTAGCCCAAAATCCATCTAGAAAAGTGCAGCCTACCTCAAGGAACTCTTTGTCACCTTCAACACAACTTTTCAGTGGATAGAACTCCCGGAAAGTGAAACCCTAGTTTTCACTAGTACCAGAAGTACCAGAAGAACCAAAAAACTAGAAGTACCATAAGTACCAGAAAACTAGAAGCACCAGTCTAGAAATCCGCTGGTCAAGTTTGAGGGGGTAAAATTTGGATTTTCAGAAATCTGATTGCACCAGCTTACTCGCCTCAGCTCAACGCATCTATCCCATGGATCATAATTTCAAAACTTGAAGTTTGAAAAATTAGGGTTTCCTCATAAAACCCTAAGTTGTAGTTGCAGTTACAGTTTCAGAAGCAGTTGCAGTGTCAATTGCAGTTGCAGTATCAGTTGAGGTATCAGTTGCAGTACCAGTTGTAGTCACCCTTGAAGTTTTGAAAAAGGTTGGTAATTATTACCACTGCTACCAGATGGTGCCACTACCTGCAAATGATATCAGAGGTATGTACTCACAAATGTTTAAATTGTTAATCTTTAAAGGATGTTTGCACGAGAAGGGATTTCTTGCCATAGATCCAGAAGGATCTCAAGATCCAACACATTAAGAGGAATAATGCAACCCAGGTTTGATTATTCTGATATGCATCTATTTGTTATGACATTATTTTGATCTAAGTTGCATGTTGAAGCTATGACCATTATACTAACCTTTGGTCAAAATTAAAGTCAAGGTATTAGATGGATTAAAGTTGAGATCATAGAATTTATTCTCTAACCCAACCTTATGTCAAGATAACATATTGTCTTAGTACAAAGGATGGGTTGAAGAAAACAATTGACATCTTGAGTGAAGGACACTTGGATGAAAAACAACACACACTCATTCTTGAGGACAAGACTCCAGGTTCCAGGTTTGATTAATTAAGTTGATAAGATTCAAAGTTGCACATGACAAGTTGATAACTACCCCATTACAAGTAAACACTATAGTTGAGGTAGCAGACTTTGAAAAGCATTATGCTTGGTAGCATATGAGCATATTGAGATAAATGCTTAATGTAATCATTTACGAGATACAACTAACATCTCCTCTATGAGAAACTTCTTGTGTTGATTTCAGGTTACCATGGATGAATGTTTGATCACAACACTAGAAGAGTGTTGATCTCATTTTGTATTATATTTATTACTTTTGATCTTTGTTTCAGATAGGTCACAAGTGATAGCTCTAAAGAGAGCTATTGTGACGATCATTCATGCTATTTTTTTATTTACTATTATCAAAAGAGTATTATTCTTGCTTGTTGTTTTGTTGGCCTTGTCTCAGGTCATAGGTGATAACCCTGAGGAAGCTATAGTGAAGGTTGCAGAAGGAAATAGATTAGATGAGACATGAAACAAACTATGTACATGACCATATAAATTCATGTACCAAAGAAGATGAAGAAGAAGCTATCTGTTGAGATCCAGAGTATATCATATGGAGATTGATTGTAAGGAGTAGAAGGCTCCAAAGATGACCGAACATTAGAACAAGAACTCACGGTAGAATTGTTCAAAGGCTAATGAAGCCACCTTGATGGGAAGCAAAACTTGTTTGAAGCCTGACTCGGTCTTTCATATTTAGACTTGGTATTCAACACCAAGTATACCATGTAAGAGATGATGAAGTCCTTGTAGACTCAGAAGAAATCAAGGATAAGCCTGATCTCAGAAAGGATCAGATGAAGAGACAACATCTAGGATTGGGATGCAGATGCCATGAGAATACTAGATTGTAACTTTAGAGACTCCTATGAGATATGAAATCTCCTGGAAGATTTCCTTGTTTCAGTGACAAAGAAGGAAGTCGGTCAGAAAGACTAGGATATGTATTATTCCGTGAGACCAAAAGATAAGTTAGTATTGACTTCCAATATTGATCTATACAGATCAAGCATGTTGTAGATGTACAAAGCCTGATGTGTGTCCATAGGATTATCCTAGCAAAAGGGAGAAGAATATGACGAGACACTTACTCAAATAATTGAAGAAATAGTTTCAGTATTTATGAAAACAACTAGAACAACCATGATTCATATATAGTATGAGATGCAAGGGGAGAAATCCCCATATTTAAAATTGAGTGCCATTTGGTGTAGTACATTAGTTGGGGCATGGAGACATGACTACAATAAAAGATAGAGTTACCTCCATGAAAGAAGAAGATCTACCTTCAGTATTAGTTATTGAGCCACTCTCATTTTCAGATGACGATGTTGCAGTGATAGAATAAGAGGAGTTGCTCACAAATATCAGCAACGACAGTGAGGATGAAGCAGTCATTCTCAGCCTCAGAGCAACTGCAAGTACAGAGTCCCAGTTCCAGAAGGAACAGTTGCAGAAATAAGAGAGGGCATACTCTCAAGCAGTGAGACAAATAGTGCTTTGCAAAGAGCACATAGAGCTAGCACGTGATTGTGTAGATTGAGTTGTAGCTCAGCAAGTGTACCAGATTGGTACTATGTAATGTGAAAATTTGATTTGAAGATTGAAGATAGAAAGACTCATGTCTGTCAGTTGAAGGAAGCTTTGTACGTGTTGAAGCAAGATCCTAGAGATTAGTATGACATAATTGACAGTTTCCTGAAGAGCTCGGGCTTTACCAAGAGTAAAGTCGATTCTAACCTTTACTTGAAGGTTATGAATGATGAGCCAATGATGTTACTACTATATGTAGATGATGTATTCTTGACAAGATGAAGAAAAGATCATCACAGATTCTAGAAGAAGCTCACTACAGAGTTTGATGGAAGACCTAAATACATTATCTCTTAGGTCTTGAATTTTGGCAAAGCACAAAGAATATATTCCTTAACCAAGGGAAGTATGCAATTAAAATGAAGAGGTTTGACATGTTGAAATATATATCCATGTACACACCCATGGAAACGAAGTTGAAGCTCCTGGTAGATACCTCGTCAAAATTGGTTGATGATACTCTGTACAAACATATTATTGGTTCATTAATGTATCTGACAATTACCAGGCCAGATATATGTTTTGCCTTGAGTCAGTATCTGGTAGAAACTAAGACGTATTCACATTGTTGCTGCAAAACATATAATGAGATACCTTAAGGGATGTTGTTTCAGTCTTGAGTTAGCCATGATTTCATTGCAGAGTAGGAAGCATTCCAACATTGCTTCCATCACAGCAGAAGCAGAATACATTGTTGCATGTTCCCCCAGTTGTGAAGCCATATGGATTTGGATGTTGTTGATAGATCTATTTGATCTAGAGATGGAAGCTATCGTGATCTTATGTGATAACCAAAGATATATAAAGATGATGTGTTCCATGATGAGTCGAAGAACATAGAGATCCGATATCACTTCATTCATGATATGATGCAGAGAGGAGCTTTAAAGATCCAATGTGTTGGCACAAATGAACAGGTTATTGATGATGTGCCAGCCTCGTGTTGTGATGATGATGTGCCAGCCTCGTGTTGTGATGTTGTCGCCAGTCTCGTACTGTGATGCCAGCTTCATGCTGATGATATTGTGTTGCGAGTCTCGTACTGTGATGCCAGCTTCATGTTGTGATGATGTGTTGCCAGCCTTGCGTTGTGATTCCAACTTCATGTTGATGATGTGTTGCCAGCCTCACGTTGTGATGCCAGCTTCATGCTATGATGCCAGCCTCGTGCTAAAGACTCCCAGCCTAGTGTTGATGTTGATGATGCTCCAACCTTTGTGTTGTGATGTTGTTGTTGTTGATGATGCTCCAACCTTCGTGCTATTATATTGTTGTTGTTGATGTTGTATCAGCCTTGTGTTGTTATTGATGATGATGATGTATTAATGTTATACTAGTCCATGTTGATGCAAATGATGATGATGATGCCACTTCAGCTTCTTGTCGAATATGATGATGATGATGATGTTATTTCATCCCTCATGCTAAAGATATTGATGATATTACTTTAGCCTCATGCTAAAGAAGATGATGATATTACTTTAGTTTCACACTAAAAATGATGATGATGTTACCTTAGCCTCATGATGATGAGGATGATGATGCTACTCTAGCTCCATGCTGTGAACGATGATGATGAGAAAAACTTCCAATGATTTATATATATGACAGTCAATGTTCCATATGTTGTTGATGTTGTTGACCTCTCTCTCCTGATGATGCTATAGTACCCTTCTTGTTAAGGGGGAGTGTTGAAATATTGTAACTGCAAAGAGTATTCTATTTTATTGATGTATTATTCATTAGATCAATCCCCTTTTGTGGATGGATCATGTCGGGCATTGTAAATGACCAAATACCTTTTGGCAGATTGGTCAAACCCTAATTGTAATATGCATAATGAGAAGTCAGCCCTAAGAATTAATTAAAGTGGCTATAACCACCCAGAAGGAGAAGTTGTCCCTGCGAGTGAAAAGACACGTCCTTTCAGCACCTGCCAGATTGTATAAATAAAGGACGCTAGTGCCTCATTTGTTCACTCACTCACTTGATCATCAGAGCTGCAGTTTGGAGCTGCAATTGGAGAAGAAAGAAGAGAGAGAGAGATGTGCATTACTTGGAGAGGACTTTATGTAGTATTTGGTTTATTCTCTTGGCATTGTATTGATTATCTATATTAAGGAAGTTTTTGTTGGGTTTTCTCCCCCATGAGGGTTTCCCAGGATAAATGATGTGTCTCTTGTGATTGTGTATTTCTTAGTGATCCTCTCTATGATATGGTTATCTAGTGAATTGAAAACAAACCTAATAATAGCGTAAACTATAACAATAATTTGATCCATTTGACCAAGAGAATTGGTTCAACACACTCACACAGAGGGCACATAGTTTGACAAGGGACGACATGACATCTATGGAAACACATAAAAATTGAATTGGGGAGCAATGGGGATTTCATTGCAATGCCATGCCAATTGATCAATTGTTGTTGGCTATAATGCTAACCTAGGTGCTAAAAAAATAAAATAAATTAAAAACATAACAGTCATAATTATATTTTATTTTTTTTTAATTCAAGAAAAAATTGAGATTAATGATCCTTTTTAATCTTAGGTTAAAAAGTATCTAAATCGATAATTATTAGGTGTGGACACTTTAAACAAGTAATTTTCAATGTGACATCGTTGCTATAGGTTTTTCTTCTCTCTTTAGTATATAGAAACTATTAACATGGTTCTCTAAATCTTAAAGAGGAGAAATCAAGAGAGACGATAATAGCATT
>ML809158.1:8240-25808 GCA_009831015.1 Picea engelmannii | reverse complement strand
TTCCATACCCAAAAAAAAAAAAAAAAAAACACAACTCTTACGAAACCTTCAAACTAATGTAAGTGCAACAACAATATGTGTTACAACCCAAAAATTTCATCAATTTTTAAAAATTTCGGACTGATTTAATAGCATATTTAATGACAGAGTTGGTGTGACTTCATTTTTAAGCAATAAATAAATAAATAAACATATAAGAATAAAATTTACAATATTATATATGTTTGCATTTATATTCTGATATTCTAAAACACTATAGATTTATAAAAAAGATTCCATCATATATTGTAAGATTCTAAGACACTATAGATTTATAAAAAAGATTCCATCATATACAACAGATTTGTTCATACCGTATTCCTATGAAGCATTTAATAATAGTATGCTTCATAAAAGATTCCATCATATACAGGATGTAGTCTACCTTTATATAGCATATTTGTTCATGCTTGTTTGTTCATGCCGTATTCCTATGAAGCATTATGTTTCATAGTAGTAGTAATCTAAAGTTTCTATGAAATGATTCTTCCTTGACTATTTTTTCTGGAAATATTTACCAGAACAATGGAAATATTTACCAGAACAATTGAAATATTTAACCAGAACAATTGGATAAAGTCTTTAACAATATCACTCACAATCACCTAATATCAACGTTTCTTCCCACAGATTGCCATGAAGCATTTAATAGCACCACTAACAATCATTTATTATCATATTTTTCTTTTATAATGGGAATTAATATGACTGTAGATTATATCTATGATTTGTTTTTTATGTATTTCTCTTGGCACATTGTCATCTTTAGGCCATTTAAATTTCAAAATTTAAATAAGGGAATTTCCCTCCTTGCCCATTTCAAATTTCATTTTGTTCCCTACTTGCTCATTTAAAATTCCATTTCACCTCCCATACTTGCGCGAATGCCTTCTGCAACGAACCATGTCCTACTGAATTTGATTGCGGGCATTCAAAAGCCTCCTGCTTTTTAAAATTTTCTAAAGAACTTGCAACAATTGTCTGCGCCGCAGTTAACTCCCCCTAGTTTTCTATGGTGTGTGCAGTCTGCGAATGGAGAAACGAATGTTGTAATGTGAAGCATAACAGTCAGCGCCCAAAATAACCCGAGAAATCCCACCAGAACAAAAGAACTTCACACCATATGGTAGCACGTCGTTCGCAGGCATCGACAGCAATATCATCGTCATAATCTCAAGGACAAGCATGAAGCAGAGTCTTGGGCAAGTCCAAGAAACGAAATCACACCAGCTGCCAGGTTATCAAAGACATAGACATAAACAACATCAAGAGAACCCGTGTGAATTGGACTACTCAACTCCATCAGCAGTTTCAACACTACCCACGGATCAGGTAAGCCGCTCTGATCCATTTAGATCGCAGAGTAATTTGTCTAATAGATCTAAATCATTCGGATGGCTTTATTATTAGTTGTTAGTAGCAGTAACAGCCACAAGAAATATATAATTCTTGGGTGTTGTGATCACATGCAGCAGCAGCAGGCAAAATTCAGGTGAGATCACGAGACGAGTATAAAAGAAGGGAGTGATGAAAATCGTGTGATTGGAAAGCCGCAAAAATTCAATATTCAACGCTCGTTATCCATGGAAGGTAGCTCATCTGCGATCCCTCCTTCACCAACTGCAGCCTCTTCCTCATCGGCTTCCTGTGAGTCAATCCCCCATGAACATTTTGAGCTACTTTCACCAAGCTTAAATAGCTTTATATCTACCTGTGCGTGCGCTTTTTTGTGTAAAAGGAAACCAGATGAAATGATGCATGGTGTATGAATGAATTGAGCAGCTACTCCACGATATCGGGAGAATGTATGAAGAAGCGTGTTCCATCCAGGGAGTAACATCAATACCAAGTCAATTGGTTCTCAAAAATTCGACAAAGCAGAACCACAAAGTCCTATTGCTTATGACTGGTATCGGAGCTATGATCTTCTCAGACTTTAGAATTAACGTGTTGCTTGATGTACTTGATACATAAATACTTTGTAGTAGGCATGGTTCAATTGATTCATGAATTATGTCTCTGTTTTTCGGGTGGAAAACAGGCTCTACAATGGAGAAACGAGATCCAAATGGTGCTAAGGACCTGCTCCTGTTACCATCTCATCTGGAATTTCCTGAATCAAAACGTGATGTATACAGTGTCTATATATGTACAGTAGAAACAATGTTATGTACAGTATGTTGGTGTAGTTGGAAGTAATATTTCCAGAGTGGTATTTGCAATAATTGCTTAGGTGTGGTATTGTGATTACTGGGTATTTGCAATATAGGCTAGGTGAAGTTTGGTGGGAGTGGTAGGACCAGTTAAATCGGATTTTGAAATAAGGCTTGGAATTTTTTTCCTGGATTTTATGTCAATTTCACAGTTGCCTTCTATTATTGGAGCTCCTAGTAACTCCCATTATTACGGATTGTGACATATACAACTAAAAGTGGTATCATTTAAAGAATAATAATTATAAATATAGTGGAACCAATTTTACTGTCAGTTTCATCTGGATCAATGTCCAGAACAGAGTTCCACATTGTTCTGCGATTACTTTAACATGGATCAGACAATACAAATTACTCAACTTCAAACAACGTTAAACTATAGTTATGTGGCATATTCACATCTTTGAAATTGAAATTCATGGGAAAATCTGATGTCGGGGATAACGATAGATTGTTGGCAAGCCGCCAGAGACTTGACGTGGAGACTTGACGTGGATTAGCTGGCAGCGAATTCATTGTGGCATGTCATTCATTGCAATTAAACCCGTATACCAACCAGTTGGTAATGATTAGCGCACCGAATAAGTTCAACAACAGAGCTCGAATTGGCACCGAGAATTACTTACCGAACACGGAGAATCACTTACCAAGAGTCGGTAAATTCAGATTATCTCAGACCTCTTACCAACAGAGCTCGTTGATTATCTGGTATTCTTTTTCATTCGAATTCCTGTGATTCTTTGGGTTGCCGCAATTGATGTCGTTTTTTTTAAATTAAAATAGTGTTGTTTCATAAGATGGATATTTCTAACTCGAGATACCTTAATTTGACCTGAGGTTACTTGTTAAATTTTTAAATTTGTTAGCACTTTCAGGATTTAGTGCATATCATTATAGGTGTAAGAACATTTAGCAGAATTCTGTTAATAATGAAGTATAATTCCCACTATTGTTTGAATTGTTAAAGATTTAGCAATGCACTATTGTTCTCCACTGTTTGGGTATTGGTAAAAACGAGAGGCATATTGTTCTCTCATGTTTGGGTATTGGTAAAAACGAGAGGCATCCAGTGGTGGTCAATTCCTATGTTAAATGAATATATATTATAAAGGATAAAGGTTTTTAGGAGGCATGGAATTTCACTTCACCCTTTTCTGTCAAATGAAATTTAGATGACAAAGGATAAAGGTTTTTAGGAGGCCTGGAATTTCACTTATGTAAATGCATTGAACTTAAATTTCTAAATGCAATGTATCATTGGAATTTTTATAGTTCTTTAGATATAAATTGTGTAACCACTTTTATTTTGCATTCAGCAATTCATTATAATATATTTTATATGAGGGGGTAAGATTTGAACTCTTTACTTTCTTGGCAAAACCTTTTCTTTGTGTACCTATTATACAAAAGACAAAACTTAGATTACAAAACTTTTTCTTGGAATAATCTCTTGTAATTCATGCAATATTACAAAGGAGAGATAAACTAAAATTTAAATTACACTACCTACTTTAATATTAGAGAGAAAGAGAAAAACCTAATTTAAATTACACTATCTACTTTAATATAAGAGAGAAAGAGCAAAACCTTTCCCTAGAATAAAGCAATCCCCCGCAATATTGTTTGTTGCTCAAAAGGGATAAAATTTAGATTTAACAATAAATAAATGGTATCACAATGAAAAGATGGGTAGTGATGTGATAATTTCCCCCCTGCCCAAGGTAATTGAAATTACCCTGGGTGTGGGGAAAATTCAATTACAAAAGCTAGATGGGTTGATAGAAACTAAAATTGATACTCTTGTGTAATGGTTTTTATCATTTTGTTGTAAAAAATAGTTTTGATAATAAAAATTCATATTTTCATAAAAATAGGATACTCTTGTCTTGTGGTATCTTGGAATACTTTCGACTACAACCATAAAATCTTCTCTACTTTGATGTGTTATCTCACATTGATTGTAAGTAGTTGTGATAACTTAAAAAGTCGCAACATACCATGACCCTTATACCGATAAGATGTAAGCACAATCAAGTATGTCTACTACTAGTATAATAGTTAATTGGTTATGATGTTAGTATACTTACTTGATTGTACCTCCCTCCTCTTTGGGACGTGTTGTATAGATACTTTCTTATACTTCCCTCATCTTTGGGATGTGTTGTATAGATGCATATGCTTGTACTTACCTCCTCATCTTTGGGATGTGTTGTATAAATGCATATGCTTGTACTTACCTCCTCCTCTTTGGGATGTACTATATAGATGCATATATATGGAACATAATTGTCACATTCACACTTAATCTCATCAAATTTATTCTCAATTGACACATTACTTTTGTCACTAACTTATAGTATATTCCCTTATTGAATGCTCTAGCTTGAGGTAGAGAATAGGGCCTTAAGTGTTTTAAGAACCAATGTATAGTGTGTCCAACCTCCATACTAGACAATAATATGTTTGTGAAAATCTCATGATTAGTGTGATAAATATAGAATCTCATATTCACACCATATTGTCATGCTAATATCCAATTATGATACTTAAACATTTAAGACAACCACATAACTTACATGTACTTTAGTATGATAATGTTGGAGTAACAACTTGAAAGTGCTTAAATTAAGATACTAACCCAATTTAAAATTTATAAAAAAAATTATCATAAACTTGAAGGTATTGAAATAAATTGCAATGTTTGTTTTTGGGATATATATGAAAATTGTTATTTGATCATAAGCTTGAATGTATTGAGATATATTGGAATGTTTTTTTATGAGAAATATATGAAAAAGGTTATTTAATCATAGGTTTGAATGTATTGAAATATATTGGAATTTTTTTTTATGAGATATATATGATAAATGTTATATTTAATGAATAAATATGTAAAAGCGGTTTTCATATATATATATATTAGAATTATTGGAAATTTGTAGTCTAAGTTAAGATCTCGAGGATAGGTATCCAAACAACTCCTCGTTACCATCTCTCATTGAAACTTAGAAGTTGTGAAATAGGAAACCAAAAATCCTCTAAATCAAGCATTCTTACACCATAAGGCAGGGGGATACCCGTGAAGGGTCGAAGGCTGAGGTCCGGTTGTTCTGTGCATGTCTCATTGAGTCACCCAAATCTTGGAAAACATCTATCCCGTGACCCATTTCTTAGGCCAAAAATCTAAATGTCATGCTTGATCGAGGTAACTTAGTTGTCAAATCTAGGTTTTTCTACACAGGTGGTGGTTGTGGGTTGCAATCGCACCTCAATCAGATTTTGAATGGTTGTTGAGAAATATCGCCAATACTTTCGGGATATGCCTCCTTCATCCCTCATTATAACTGATTGTTCATACCTCCACTAGTTCCTCTTCCAGTGGATTCATGCCCCATTGTTGAGTGTTTTTGGAAGACCCTATGCTATTGAGAGGAAGGATGATACATCTTCTAGGACACGTGCAAATTTATTTTTATTTCCCCACACGAATAAAACTCACTACCCTACATTGATGATTGATTTTTTTTTTTTTTATGTATGATATCCATTATTGATTACATCCATCTTTAAGTAACATTGTTGAGTTAGTCCAAAAATACATAAAGCACTTGTTCATTTATTTCACTCATCGAAACTCACACACATATTTCTATCTAGTCCAACATCATAGGGGAACCACAAAATCCTAGTTGTTCTAAACACTTGTTGAATCTACCCCCAATATTGGAAGGTATCCCCAACTTGGATGATACATCATCTTAGTCATCCCATACACCGGTGAGTGCAATTGTTTTAGGATCAACCTTGCTAGGTTCTACCTTGTTTGGTGCCAACATCTCAAACAATCTACCCATTAGTCCTTCTTCACAATGAGGAGCTCAAAATTCCTCACACAGAACTACTTCTCAACCATCACATACCATGATTGCACCTACACCCAGTTTTCCATGCTTGGCATCTTTGAACATTCCTTCAAACTATTTGAACATATGTTCAAACATCAACATCCCATAACAATGTGTTCCCCCTAGGGGGACCCAATCCAACTTCATTCACACCAGGCTCACCCTTTTAGGGTCACCTTATACTACCATCCATGGATCGAGTATATTATTATGCCATTTATATTATAGAACATTAAATCACATAAAATGGATTGTAAAGTAACATTTAGTATTAGATATCACTGACAAATATTTATAACAACTTATGTCATAAGTGTTGATCTCCAAAAAATTAAAATTTGTATAGGTATTCTATAGATGGGAAAGTGGGAAGACATTATGGAATTGGACACAGAAGACCCAGAAGATATGATAGATTTTTCAGCTAAAGTTCTAACATGGACCCAAATTTGAGGGGATCAAGTTGTTATTATTCCATATAGTCGACTTGAAGATTTTATAAATGGGGAGCAATCAGATGAAGAATATCCCACTCAATTTGTTGTTAATACAAATCAATCTAAAGAAGTGGAGGAGATTGTATGTGCCCGCATTAACACATCTCTGGAATATGCCATGTGAGTCTTTATTTGTTTAATATAATTATGAACTTCTAATTCAAGTTTATTATGAAAAATTTGTGTTGGCATGTTTCCTAATTTGCTATCATTGTTCTTATTTAGTTATTGGTGTGCATATGGTCTGGAGTCGACACGTAAAATATCAGGTGGTGAGATTACAATGAATCCACATGGATCAACAAAAATGAAACACAATCCATGACAAAGCATTAAAGTTGGTTGTAGATGTCATTTCATCATGCATCGACTTTATATGCATCCAAATGATGCTATTCTAACATACATTGAGTATAGGCATATTGATCAATCTAGTGGCATGTGTCACTGGAAGAATGTAGTGGGTAGACCTCAAACATTCAAATATGCACCACATTTGTCCTTTGATATACGAGCTAGTGTAGAAAAGATGATTGAAGATGGTTTTAATGTCACAATGGTTTGGGATAAATTCATCTCTGATGTGTAGTACCAATCTGGTGAGTTATTCACGGGGGTAACTCAGGATACCTTAATGACAAGGATGGATATTTCTAACATTCATCATAATATTAGAAAGAAAGTATACATGAAGGATGAGAGTGATCCAACAAGTGTTGAATGTTGGTATAATTATTTTCCAAATAGTTTTTTTTCTATCAAAAGCAAGATATTGTGCAAAACATACCATTCATTATAGCATACAAACTCGTTGGATGTGTTCCATGATGGTAAAGTATTCACACAACAATGTTATGTCTATGGATTCCACATTTAGTACCAATATGTATGGGGTGCGTATAATCAACCTTTTCATTTCTTTATGGTGATTAAAATCATTTTTTATGTGTTTAATACTATATTAACACTTATGTTTTTTTAATGTAGTATCAAATTTATACGTTAATGGTATTTGAAAAACATCGTAATGGTGTTCCAGTGGCTTGGGTGATTTCATCACGTAATTCTACATATGATATCTGTAAATGGTTGTCATCTTTATTTGATATAGGAATGAAAGAATGCCCAGATTGGCATGTACGAGAATTTATCACAGATGATGCTACTGTTGAGATTCAAGCATTAAGGTTCAACATTTGTTTTATTTCAAAATAAACATGAAAAAAACATGTTGCATTCACATAATTTACTCTCTTCTAATGTAATGTTATTTTAGGAGTTTAACCAATTCCTCAATTCTACTATGTGTATGGCATGTCCATCGAGCATGGGTAAAAAATATTGGAAGCAAAGTGAAAGTAAAAGAAAACAAAGTCCGCATTCTTCATTCTTTAGGAGAAATCATGCATAGTTGCCAAAATGATGAGTCTGTACGAAAAGCAGTTGCAAAAATATTTCATGAATTTAGTGAAGAGGAAAAGTTTCTGAAATATTTTGACACCACTTGGCTATCCAATGACAAAATCTATAAGTGTCATGTAACATTGAATCATAACTATTATTCCATACTTGCATGTTTTTAGACATTACTTTTTAGTTGATGATAACAAAAATCCAGATATGTGGGCAAAAGCTTATAGGAAATTTCCACATTCCAATGAAGACACCAATAATACAATTGAATCCTACCACATGTATCTAAAATATAGGTACCTATATGAGGATAACAATTCATGCCACAAACGGGTGGATTTGTTGTTGTTCATCTTATTGAAAAAAGTTGAACTATACTATATTCATAATCAACGCTTAAAAGAAGCAAGAATTATAAAGCCTACCAAGTGTGAGAAACAAGAGACTCACTCAAAGGCTAGGAAGCAAGAATTATAAATCCTATCAAGTGTGAGAAACAAGAAACTCACTCAAAGGCTAGAGTACTAGATGAAGATTGTTTGCATGACCCAAAAAGTATGAATGAATTTCTAGTCCATAGTCAAAATAAGGATACTCCGATACCTGGTATATTGTCATATACACAGGGTCTGAGTTTAAATTTTGTAGTTGTGATTGGGCGTTGAATGGAAATGTTTGTAAGCATGTCTTCAAAGTTAAAATGTGGGCTAGTGAACATGATTTAGACATTAATACATTACCAAATGTTTCAAGTTCGATTATTGACAGACTTGGATTTTTAGTTGATTTAAATCAAACAACGACAATGAGCCTGCTACCAGAAGACCAAGCAAACCTTAACCATGTAAATATTTTATCAGATTATGTTGATCCCAACACATAAACATTGAACAATCCAATCTCTAAGGTTGATAGATTGCAATTTTTACATGTATCGATCAATAAAAGAGCGAGGAATATGTTGAACAATTTGCTTACAAATGTGGACCATGTTGAAGCAATTGACAAATTGTTTTTCACTTTAGAAGCAGAGATAAAAAAAAAATTGGCAGTGTCATGTCTCCATCTAAAATCATGACTAAGAGACAACACAGTTTTTTGAGCCCACAAAGTAAAAAGATACAACATCATTGTCAGAAACATTCAACTAAGGATAAACCACAATTTCAAAGGGTTGGACGGGTTCGCATAAAGTCAAGGAATAAAATGGACAATCAAACGGAACTAATTTCTTCGAAAGATCATAGGAATGTGCAATGAACCTCTGATCATGTGAAACATTACGTTCTAAACAATATAGGTATCGTAGTTAGAGATTTTAATTTGTTTTACATTATATGAATTATATTATTAGCCTCAAACTCATTTTAGGAATGTTGTATGATTGTAGTTACAGTTGAGGGATCCAAATCTCAAAATGAACCTCGTCATGTTCGACATTGCCAACTTCAATTATTTTCTGATAATATTATTGAGGGTAACACAGGTACATTTTTTTAATTATTTCGACAAAAGAGAGTTGTAAAAATATTTATATAGTTTAGTTAAAGTTTGTCTAATTCAATAGTTAGTGCATCGTGTCTTACAATGAACACTAACCTTATTTCATTTTAATGGTTTATGTTTTAAGTTGAACCAAATGATTTAGTGATCCAAGAAATTAGCACATGCATGCCAACAGTTCCATTACTTCCAGATTTGAACATATGAGGCTTGATGAAAAGGTAAATTTGACATTCAAGTTTTCAAAAGTAGTCATATGATAATTGACATGAAGCATATATTATTTTAGTATGTATTTTAAATAAAAAAATGAGTTACGAAATATTACTAATAATACATTTTTTTTATTTGTGGTTTTTAGGAGTACCGGGGGATTGGATATAATGACGTGATGAAATCATTTGGATAAAGTTTTGCAAAATTATGTTTTTGTCTTATACCAATTTAACCATTGCCCATATCATAGTTCATTCTTATTTCTAAAATCCATTAATTTATATACATTGTATATTAAGATACATTGTATCATTGCATCGTGATGACATCATAAATTAGAGATCTTTTCCATGGCATAAATGTAAGCATTCTTCTAACTTAGAGAGCTTTTCCATGGCATACATTTGCATCATATCCTTAATAAAAAATTTATTAAGTTTTCATCGACATATATTAATTAGATACATATATATACCAGTATATAAAATGATGAAAATGATGAAAACTATGAAAACGATTCACACTAAACCAGGTAGTAAAGAGGGATTTGATATTCACATTTTTGGGATCGGATTTCACATATTTGGAATTTGATTTTTCATTTTCTAAATCTAACTTTGCAATTGTGGAATTCGATATTGGCACATTTGGAACCAGATTTTGTAGTTTATAAACTTTAATTTTGCACACTAGAAACACCAATTTTTCCATATCTCTAAAGGGGCTTATACTAAAAGATTAGGAATGAACTTTATGAGCTAAAAAATAAAGAATGTTATGATGCATGGATGTCCCCACAACACTAATTGACTTCAAAAGATTAGGAATGAACTTTATGTGCAAGTCTATGCATGTCATTGCTTAACATATTGGAAAAAATAATCAATTGGTCCTACTTGTTTATAACTATTTATGAAATTACAAAAAATGAAATCATAAGTACACAAGTCACTTTGATATACATGTTAATCTTTCTCTACTAAAGGTGCGTAAAAATAATGAATAGTACATTTTAATCATTTTTTATAGTAGACGCAGGGGTTGTAAATATGTTATGGAGTATGAAAAGAAGATAGAAATTGAGTAAATATTATCAGTTGAAGAAGGAATACCATGAGGCATGGATGTCATTTCAACACCATAACCCCCAACTTAAAACATTTTAAGTTAGGAATGGACTTTATGTGCTTGTTTATGCAAGTCGATGCTTAACATACTAGAAAAACTAATCAGTTGGCCCCAATTATTTATCATTGTTTTTGTAATTACCAATGATAAGTGGATGAGAACAAAAGCCACTTTGATATAGATGTTTATGAAAATATGGAAAATACATGTCTAGGAAGACATTTTCTAATCATAATCCTAAAAATCACTTTGATATAAATCAAATGTATTTGATATAGAAGTGTTGGTCTAATTTACTTGCATAAATTAGGAAATTAAGTTATCAATCTAGAAGTCCATAAACTTGTGAGGCACAATCACTGTATGTGAGGGAATTAGCTTCAAAATACAAAATAAGAAGGAAATCCAAACTTGAATATGATCATCAACTACTCTTTGAAATATAGAAAGGGAAATTTCGTGTAAACTTTAAAACTTCAAATGAAATATAATTCTTTCAACCTTAGGTTATCACTATTCCATTTGTAGAAAATCGGGTTTCAAAGTGAAATATGCCACTGGTTGTGGGCTCTTTGCAATAGTAATCTGTCAACTAGTGAGGTTAAAGGTTTTGAAAAAGGTTCTAAAACACATGCAGAATGAAAATACTTCTACTAAATCTAATTCCTTCAAAAATAAATTCTATTGTCACATAATCTTTGTCACATACCATTAATACACTCAATTTTTTCTTTATGCGCATATACAGAAGAGTGCATACACGAAAGTGCACATATATGCGCATTTTTGGAAGTGGTCAACTTCCGTAAATGCACATATACGGAAGCACACATATGCAAGATGCAAGCATATGCGCGCTTCTGTATATGCACATTTTGTCTTCCATGTATGCACATTTATGGAAGCCAAAATGTGCATATACGGAAGCTCTCTTTCATATATAGAGCTTCCATATATGCGCATTTTGGCTTCCGTATATGCACATTTACGGAAAGAAAAAATGCGCATATATGGAAGCCAAAATGTGCATATACGGAAGATATGCGCATATACAGAAGCCAAAATGCACATATATGGAAGAGAGCTTCCGTATATGTGCATTTTGGCTTCTATATATGCGCATATACGGAAGCTCGATATATGGAAAAGAGCTTCCGTATATGCGCATTTTGACTTCCGCAAATGCACATATACGGAAGACAAAATGCGCATATACAGAAGGAAAAAATACGCATTTACGGAAGCCAAAATGCGCATATACGGAAGCTATCTTTCGTATAGACGCATTCTATCTTCCATATATGCGCATTTTGGCTTCTGTAAATATGCATATATGGAAGCCAAAATGCACATATACGGAAGGTCTATATACAGAAGAGAGATTTCGTATATGCGCATGTTGGCTTCCGTAAATGTACATACATGGAAGGCAAAATGTACATATATGGAAGAGAGCTTCCATAAATGTGCATTTTTGTTTTCCGTAAATGTGCATTTTTTCCTTCCGTAAATACGCATATACGGAAACTCTCTTCCGTATATGCACATTTTGGCTTCCGTAAATACGCATTTACGGAAGCCAAAATGCACATATATGGAAGAGAGATTTACGGAAGCCAAAATGTGCATATACAGAAGGAAAAATGTCCATATACGAAAGAGAGCTTCCATATATGCACATTTATGGAAGGAAAAAATGTGCATTTACGAAAAAAAAATGCACATTTATGGAATCTCTCTTCCGTATATGTACATTTTGTCTTTCGTATATGCGCGTTTACGGAAGCCAAAATGCGCATATGCGGAAGCTCTCTTCCGTATATATACCTTCCATACATGCGCATTTACAGAAGCCAAAATGCGCATATATGGAAGATAGCTTTCGTATATGCGCATTTTGGCTTCCGTAAATGCACATTTTGGCTTCCGTAAATGCGCATTTTGGCTTTCGTAATGTGCATTTTTTCCTTTCGTAAATGTGCATATACTGAATCTCTCTTTCATATATGCACATTTTGTCTTCCATATATGCGCATTTTCTTTTGTAAATGCGCATTTTGGCTTCAATATATGCATATTTTTCCTTCTGTAAATGCGCATATATGGAAGCTCTCTTCCGTACTCTCTTCTGTATATGCACATTTTGTTTTCGGTATATGCACATTTGCGGAAGCCAAAATGCGCATATACGAAAATTCTCTTCTGTATATAGAGCTTCTGTATATGCGCATATATAGAAGCCAAAATTAACATACATGAAAGCTCTCTTCCATATATGTGCATTTTGGCTTCTGTATCTGCGCATATCTTCCGTATATGCACATTTTGGATTCCTTATATGCGCATTTTTTCTTTCCGTAAAATCGCAGATACGGAAGACAAAATGTGCATATAGGGAAGAGAGCTTCTGTATATGCACATTTATGAAAGGAAAAAATGTGCATATACGGAATCCAAAAGATAAGTGGAATTATGACCCCGAGAACTATGACCCCATGGAGCTGTGACCTATGGAACTATGACATGTGGAATTATGAACCCAAGAACTATGACCTGTGGAATTACGACCCCAAGAACTATGACTTGTGGAACTATTACTTGTGGAATTATGACCTCTAGAACTGTGACCCTGGGAACTATGACCTATTGAACTATAACCTCTGGAACTACACCTTTTGAAACCTTGAACTCTGGAACTATGACCCCATGAAGTATGACCTATGGAACTATGACCTCTCGAACTATGACCAGGTTATAGCTCCACGGGTCATAGCTCCATAACTCATGGTTCATGAGGTCATAGTTCCTTAGGTCATAGTTACCAAGGTCAAAGTTCCTAAGGTCACAGTTCTATAAGTCAAATTTTTTGAAGTCATAGTTCGAGAGGTCAAAGTCCCATAAGTCATATTTCTCGGGGTCATAGTTCTAGAGGTCAAAGTTCCACAGGTCATAGTTCCACAGGTGAAAGTTTCACAGGTCATAGTTCCACAGGGCATAGTTCCTGGGGTCATAGTTTCAGAGGTGAAAGTTTTAAAGGGTGTAGTTTTAGAGGTCATAGTTCCATAGGTCATTGTTCCATAGGTTTATGTTCTAACAAAACTATGACCTGGGGAACTATGACCTTAGGAAATATGACCCTATGAACTATGACCCGTGGAACTATGAACTCTAGAACCATGACCCCAAGAACTATGACCTATGGAACTATGACTTGTGGAGATCAAAGTTCCAGAGGTCATAGTTCCTCAAGTCATAGTTCCTAGGGTCATAGTTCTAGAGTTCATGACTCATAGATAGTGGTTCCTTTAAGCACATGACAGGTCATAAAGACATTCTCTCTGGCATTACAGAAAAGGACTTCCCCCAAAAAGTTTCACTTGGAGATGATTATCAATACCCTATTAAAGGAATGGGAGAATCCACCGATAAAATGGATTCAAGAACTCCGATGAGAATGAAGGATGTACTCTATGTACTAGGTTTGAAAAAGAAATTACTTTCTATCTCAGCCCCAGATAAGAAAGGTTTCAGGGTTGCATTCAAAGATGGTGAAGTTCTTATGTGGCCTAAAGTAAAAACTATAGAAGATGCAATTTTTATTGGTACAGAAGGAGGTTTGTACAAGTTAAAAGGTCACTCAGATGTAGCCTTAACTCACTCTACTAAAATTCCTTGTGAACTTTGGCATAGAATACTAGCTCACAATATGTAACACACCCAACCCTTTAAATACCCTTTCTAGGGATGGGGCATAAAATTTTCTCTTTTCCTTGGTTCATTTTCGGTCCCTTACTAAGAAAAACCATCTTATTCTTCTCCCCTGAAGTTTACATCTCTCACTATGCACTTAAACCAGCTAGTGGGGTCCTCCTCATGACCTTAGGTTGAAAACTGGGGGATAATGGTCTACTTAGTGAAGGTTTCGACACTTCGGAACTCAGGAGAAAAAAATCTCATTCTAACCTTTACTTCAAGGTTATGAATGATGAGCCAATTATATTGCTACTATATGTAGATGATTTATTCTTGACAGGAGAAGAAAAGCTCATCACAGATTGCAAGAAGAAGCTTGTTGCAGAGTTTGAGATGAAAGACCTAGGCCTGATACATTATTTCTTAGGTCTTGAAGTTTGGAAGAGCCCAAAGAAGATCTTCCTTAACCAAGGGAGGTATGCAGTTGAAAGATTGAAGAGATTTTACATGTTGGAATGTGATTCCATGAATACACCCATGGAAACAAATTTGAAGCTCCTAGTGATACTTCATCAGAGTTGGTTGATGCTACTCTATATAGACATATTATTGGATTGTTGATGTATCTGACGAATACCAGGCTAGATATATGTTTTTTGGTGAACACCTTGATTCAGTTTCTGGTGGAGCCCAGACCTGTTCACCTTGTAGCTGCAAAGCATGTGATTAGATACCTTGAGGGAATGTTGGATTATGGTCTCTGTTATACTAGAGATCATAACTTTAGACTATATGGCTATACTGATTCAGATTGGGGTGGAAGTGCTTCAGTCAGGGAGAGCACTTCAGGATGTTGTTTCAGTTTGGGGTCAGTCATGACTTCATAAAAAACCAGGAAGCAATCTAGTATTTATCTCATCACGGTAGAAGAGGAATACATTGCAGCATGTTCCGCCAATTGTGAAGCCATATGGATTTGAAAGTTATTGATAGGTCTGTTCGATATGGATATGGAGGCCACTGTGATTCTATGTGATAACCAGAGTTCATAAAGATGATGGAGAACCCAATGCTCCATGATAAGTCGAAGCACATAGAAATTCGATATCACTACATTCATGATATGGTGCAGAGAGGAGCTATAAAGCTCCAATATGTTGGCACAAATGAGAACATTGCAGATGTGTTGACCAAGCCTCAGTCTCGTGTGAAGTTTGAGTACTTTTGAGACAAGATTGGTGTTGTCCGAAAGGACGTCCCTCGAAAGAGGGAGTGATGTTGATGATACTATGGTATCCTGACCAACAACGGGTAGTTCTATTAGGATTTTATATCCTAGGGGATTGATCATCCTTGGACAGATCCCGAAGTTCCGGTAAGGACAGTCTGTTAGAGTACCTGTGAATGTATATTTCAACAGTGGTAAGTAGTGGTAGCTCTGTTAGGTTTTATATCCTAGGGAATCTTATGATTCCTAGGCAGATCCAGAAGGTCTAGTAAGAACGGTTTGTCAAAGTACCACGTGATAGCTTGTTAAGATTTTATATCCTAGGGAATATTATGATTCCTGGGAAGATCCTGAAGGTCCGATAAGGACGGTCTGTCAGAGTACCACAAAATGTTTTTGTTTCACCTGCCTCATTCTGTTGCCATATGTTGATGATGTTGTACCAGCCTCGTGCTGTTGGTGATGTTGTACCAGCCTCGTGTTGGTGATATTGTTGTTCTCGCTTCATGTTATTAATGTTGATGTTTCAACTTCATGATGTTATTTCAGCTTCATGTTGATGATGATGACGATGACGTTACTCCAACTCCATGCTATGAACGATGATGACATTGATGATGAGAAAAACTTCCGATGACTTATATATGTGCCAGTGAGTGTTCCAGATGTTGATGATGATGTTGCCCTCTCTTTTCCCTGATGATGTTGTATTGGGTTATGTCGGTAGAATACCCTTCTCGTTAAGGGGGAGTGTTGAAATATTGTAACTTTGAAGAATATTCTAATTATAATTGAGTTATTATCTTATATATCAAATCCCCTTTTGTGGATTGATCATGTCGGGTCTTGTATAAGACCAAATCCCCTTTTGTGGATTGGTCAAATTATATTTATATGGTGTTATTTGTAAAGTCGGCCCTTAGGGTTTATAAAGTGGCTTTAACCACTCTTGGAAGAAGTGGGCCCTACTAAGTGAAGAGACATAACCCTAGTGCCTCCTCAACTAGTATTTATAAGTGAGGATGGCGCCTCACTTTTTCAATTCACTCACTCACTCATCTAGTACACATCGTTTGAAGGCAATTGCGGTTGAAGGAGGAAAGAGAAGAGAGGCACATGCTTAGTCCTAGTTTATTCTTGGTGTTTTGGTCTTAGTCTTGGCATTCTATTGGCAATCTATTATTGAAGAAGTTTTTGTTGGGTTTTCTCCCCCATTAGGGTTTCCCAGGATAAAATTTTGTATACCTTGTGATTGTGTTTCTTTCAGTGATCCTCTTTATGTTGTTGCTTTGGAAATGCATTGAATGCTCTAGTAAATTGAAAATAACCTAATAACAACACTAAACTTAACATTTTTCTATTTCGTTGACCACATATTGTAAGTTTTCAATAGAAAAACTCACACCACTAGATGCAAAGTACAACACATGATATATTATTTAACGGCATCATGATTCCATAATTCCTATTGCTATTTTTTTAAATTGTAAATGGATATTTTTAAATATTATAGATATGGTCAAGTGGACATCCATCATAAGCATCCCACATCTATCACAAATATCCCATCTATTGGACTAATAAAAAATCTATGCATGGGGAAGGAGAGTGAATGTTTAACAAGTCATGATAGGGTGTTTGAAAGAGTTCAAGATTTATATGTTTTTTAGGGTGTTAATAGGGTGCCTTTGTTCAACATTTCCCACACAAAAAAGTACCTTGTTGTCCATTAC
>ML809157.1:287475-313619 GCA_009831015.1 Picea engelmannii | reverse complement strand
TAGTCTTTGCAGAGTTAATATACGACTTCCCTTGATTGGACAAGGATTTTATGCATGTTGATTCATTTTCGGATGAACAAATTTTCCTTCTCTCGTCGCTTGACCCCTGGTATGGAGACATTGTTCTCTATCTTCAAACTTTGAAGTTCCCTCAACATCTTTCGCGAGATGACCGATGACGTATATGATACCAAGATAAGCATTAACTTATCATTTATGACACTCTATATCATCGAGGAATAGACAATATCTTGCATCATTTTTTAACTCATGAATAAGCTGAGTCGGTTCTAAACAATTGCCATAGTGGGGCTTGTGCTGGTCACTTATCCAGGCTTGTGACAACCTAGAAAATTTTGTGAGCCAGTTATTTTTGGTCATCTATCTTTAAATATTGCGTTGAAGAGGTTAAGAAGTATCACCCATACTAGTTTTTCACTCAGAAAATGTGCTCGCATCCGACCCCTCTCCATCTAGCCATTATCGTCAGTCCCTTCACCAAGTGGGGGGTGGACTTTGTGGATTGCAACCCAACTTTGGATAGGGGGAATCAACACATTATCGTGGCTGTAGACTACTTCAATAAGTGGGTTGAGGCCATGCCTACAGTTAAATCCAATGGGAATACTATTGCCTTCTTCGTATTCAATCAAATTATCACCAAGTTTGGAATCCCGAGTGAGATTGTCATTGATCATGGCAGTCACTTTCAGAATGAAATGATGGAAGAACTAGCAGCTAAAATAGAGTTTAAGCATGGTCATTCTTCCCCCTACTACCCCCAGGAAAATGGACAGGTAGAGGCTGCAAACAAGTCTCTTAAGACCGTTTTGTAGAAAATTGTCAGCCATAGCAATTCTGATTGGCATATCATGCTATATCTCACACTTTGGGCATACTAAACCTTGGTTAACACTACCACCGATTCTTCTCCTTTATAGTTAGTACATGGTCTGGAGTCGATCTTACCTATTTAATTTAAATCCCTTCTCTTATATTGGAAGTTGCACTCCTACCTGACACTTTCGATCACAAACGATGCCTTGTGCACCTAGAGAGTCTTGATGAGGAGCTTTGAGACACCTCTATGTCTATCGAAGTGAATAAAAGATGTTTCAAGGTCAAATATGATAATTTTGTCTATCCTCGGTTATACATTGAAGGTGACTTGTTCCTTTTATATGATCAAGCTGAAGAACCACTCGAGGCAGGCAAGTCCAAACCCATGTGGCACTTTCCCTATATCGTGCGATGTGTCTTAGAAAAATGAGCCTATGAATTAGAAGATTATGAAGGGAACATGTGGGATGAGCCCAGGAATGGGCTCTAATTGAAAAGATATTATTCTTGATCCCTACACTTGGGCATAACTATTTGTATACTAACGTAATTTAGTGTATATATATTTTCCATTTATTTTCTCATCTTCAGCTTGCTTAAGGAATTTTCCCTTGGTTAGAAAATGTCAATGGAGTCTTCGGTCTAATTAGGATTCGCTGATGGATCCAGTCATCATACACGAAAATTCTCTTCTGTCACTTGGGTTGTTTACTCATCCGAGGGTCTAGTGGTGTCTTCAGGAGGCGTATGCCTAGGGCCATCAACAAATAATGTGGCTGAATATAGCGTCATTATAGAACTTTTTCACGATGCCATTACACATGGTATTCTCTCTTTGGATGTTCTCCTATATTCCCAGTTAATAGTATGTCAATTGAATGGCAGTTACTATGTGCATGACCCTATGTTACTCTGACAATTCCTACGGGTACACCTTTTAGAACGAAAATTTTATTTTATTACTTATCATCACATACCTAGGAGTTCTAATTATGTATTCAATGCATATGCTAATTTTGTTTTAGATTAGCATTTGTCACATAACTAAAGAAAAGAAAACATTCCCATCAACGTACACATTATAACATAAGTAGAGCTGAAGAACCATGTTTTTATATATATTTAAAAAAATATGATGTTTATAGTACAAAATTGGGGCTAACACCCTCAATACACATATACAGTCGATAATACAAAAATCATGACATCTACACTTGTGCCACCGGATGAGTGTCATGATAGAAAACTATGACATTTGTTAGATGCCGAAAGAGTTGCACCCAAGCACGGGGCATGCCTACCACCTGCCGCTACATAGCCTCCATAAGATCTTCCACTAGAACCATCATAATCCTTTGTGTCAAACGAGATAGGTTTCCCTGCACGTTTTGAAGGACTCTCTCTGCTTCTCCTCCCATATCCTCATTTCCTGGGTGCCTCTAACAATGTCATGGAACTATGTATGCATCACATACATGTATAATTAATACTTAAACATCATCCAAAAATATTTTTTTTCCCATACAAAAATACAAAAAAATGAAATATTTAAAAAAAAAAATTGACATACCTATGTCCCCGTAGGCAATCCCTGGTGGTAATGGCATGTCAGGGTCTCCTATGAAGTCAATCCCTGCATAAGGGTAGTCATCTAGAGAAATGATCTATCATCTCCACCAGTAGAAGACGTAATTGTCGTAGGGTGTGGGCACCCTACCTCCCCCTTGTTGTCTCATAACCTTGGTCCACTGTGCCATGGATGGATCATGAGGTCCATGCAGAATGATCTCCACTGTAGGTCCCAAACCTGGAACCTTCTCGAAGAAAAATATACACAAGATGGAAGCGAACCTGAAGTTTCTCTTACCACCCTATTTGCATTCTATCAACTAGCTCTTCATGTTATCGAATAGTGAGGTACACCATTCATACACCATGGGTCTCAAGAACTCTACGGAGTAGAACATAAGAGACCTTGATTCCTAGTGCAACGAGGTTTATCCTGTGATCTGTGTCAAAATGAGGACAACAATCTTGAGGATTAGATTGTTTATCGCTCATATGGGGATTTGACTCCTGACCTTCTCAACCCCTGCAATGCAATGAGCACCTATGTATTATTTTATCTTCATATCAATCCCAACTCCTTGATATTTGAGGTTGACCACCTCACCTTGAAGTGACAATCCTGTCAAGAAATAAATGTCCACAATTTCAATCCTTAATGGTTTCCCATCAAGGTTGAATCTCTCACTATCTGGATCCCAGTAATCCACAAGAAATTATAGAAATTGCATTTTGGCCCTCATCCCTTTGAGATCCCAAAACTTATACAACCTACATCTTTTCAAGTCCATTTGGGCCCCTGAATCTCTTTCCAGAACAAAATCTACCTCCTCATGTTCCCTTTCCCTCCACTCTAGCACCATCATGCAAGAGAAAATCCTTTTTTGAGTTAGCAATCTATAAAAGACATTGTTTACGGACATATATGCAGGCTGCATCATTCACAGTTGTAAATTGGATTTGAAAGGATGTCTATTTGGTACAATTTTATCCCTTTTTCAAACCATGTAGACTAATATTACCAAAAAGGACATTTTTTGGCATTAAGTTTTGATTGCATCTCATGCCCTTTCTTGTAGTATTGAGCCTATTGTTGGTTCTCGCTTTGCGTTATAAATTATTTTCCTTAACATTTTTGCATCATCAACCAAGCAGAGCCTTGTTTATATCCTTTGCAACTTGATACCCCATACCCAGGAGGGAACGTCCCCCTAAGTGTCCATCTCCCGCATGCACCTCCTTGCATTGATCATAGGTATGTTTCACTGCTGGAACTAGTTTTTCTTACTTTCAACACTCGTTTCCTCCTCTATATCATAGCATTCATTTGAATATGAAAAAAATATATATGGGTGAGAAGGGAGTATTATCTTATATTGGCAGCATTTGTGTCACCTTTGAACAGAGAAAAAAAACAAAATTGAGTCCACTTTTCATCATAATTTTGGGTTTAGCATGACCTTAGGAAGATGAGATCATTACATAGAGTTTACTCCTCTAACTGGTTACTCTTCTAGTCCCTATGGAGATTTTGATTGATGCCTCCTGCATCTCATGGTTTCATCGTTGAGTCTATGCTGCTAGAGTCTTCCATATATCTCATGCTCTTGTTCAAAGGATGTCTATCAACCTGTGTCATCCATTTCTCAGAACTCTTGACTTTGCATGTCGGCCATACCCTCAGTTTGTCTCAGAATCACATGAAACTATAGTCCTATTGTGCACCCTAGTCATAATTTCATCATTGGTAGGTAACCTTGAACCCAACAGTCAACATTTCATCATTGGTTGTTTACTGGGTGGTTTCCCTTGTGTTCAATGACAGTACATCTATTCACACATTTGGATTCATGTAGTGTATTAGATGCCATTAGCCCTATTTGTGGTTTCCTCGCCTTTATGAAAATTTTTCCTCATTAGCTTCTATTCAGAGGGTATTTTTTGTGTACCGCTTGCAATTGGCACACACGAAAGACACACATGGTTGTTGGTTTGTGAACATGTTCTTCATTCGATTTCATCCAAATCATCAAGCTCCTACTTTGTACCTCGTGCTGAATGATGAGAGATACCTTAATGATCTCCTTTCAGTAGGTTTCCTTCCATAAAATTCAACTCATATATTCTAGACATGAGACCTAGATTCCTATGATTACCTAAAGGATTGCAGTCATTAGTGGCAGTTTCTCTCACCATCAACAATTGGGAATGTATCAATGTCTCTTGGTCAATGGATTATTCAAGTGTTTGACCCCGATTCCTTTATTCACACTTGTAATAATGTACTTGGTGCCTTGATACCTACTTTTATCATCGGTAGTTTGTCTCGTGTTTGTTAGAAATATACCTTAATGACCGGTAACCAAACAAAGTCTCATTGTGTTCAACCTCAACTCCTTTATTCACATGATATAGACTTGCACATTTGGTGGATTGTGTAGAAGACTTGAAGAAATCCATTTATAGTCGCATCTTTCATGAGTTGTTGCTACCTTTCATTGGACCAGTACCTATGTGACTTCAGTGATCATGGGAGATCAGATTGTACTCCATTATATATACATATCTTCATATTAATTTTGAGACTGGTTTTATTGGGCCTTGTTCGTGACTATGACATCCTTTGGAATGTAGCCACCTTTGTATTTCCTATTTCATGTCCATGGATAGTTGTTTGGTATATTTTCACATGGATCTGCAGTGTAATTCAAATTGGCAGCTATGTATGCAAAGTCAATACAGATTGTAATGAGAAACTAGTTCTTCCAGTTAGGTCCCCATTACTCCAATTCTGGGTTTTTATAATGTATTTCGGCCATTGCAGATACTCCTCTTACCTCACACATTAGGGGGCATCTATTTTAGAAATATTTGCCTCACCCTATGTAATCTTGCATAGAGGGCCTTTTCCATTTCCCTATGTAGACTTGAAGTCCATTTTTGCAAATCCCATAGCTAAAAACATGATTTTTCCACATATATGCTCCCTGCCTATATTACAATATGTGTATACATAGGTTGCACCACTACAACCCACCTACATCGAGATTTGGGCCCAAAATTAAAAAATGGTGTTAGGTTTCCATCTCATGTCACGAGATCAATGATCCTTGGCCTTCCATATACTAGAAATGTTTTGACTCGTCCCTTCAGTTCCACTTGAAGGATATAAATGTGCAAAATACGAGCTATGGAAAAGAGGAGAAAGAATTCAAATTTGAGAGCAAAATTACTCTGGAGAAATTATTCACTTCACATTGAGTCTGCATCCCTTTGTCCTTTAAGTTTGAACACATTGTTCAACCCCCAAGTGCTTCCCTTATTGATTGAGAACCTCTTTGTCTCTCTTATATGATCTTGCCTTTGGTGGAGGATTGAAGTGGTAGAGGCCCAACTGGAAGGAACTTAGTTTCTTGGTTTTGAATCGTGCCGACACAAAAGTTTGTAACTCATTCACTTATGTTGATTACATCTTAATAGAAATACTTTTTTCTCATCCAATTGATATCTTGTGAATATTTGAATTGTTATTCCATGGGTGTGTTTGTTATGAATATTGATGGATTATGCTATTGAATGTGCTAATATTATCTATTATCACCATATGCTTGTGTTGCTTGGTTGTTGAGGACTAGTTCCAAGTATATTTCTTTGGGTCATGTGCTCAATGGTGGACTTCATCGAATGTATGGACGAGGTAGGAATTTTATCTTGTGTTTCTAGCATATGTGTTTATATAGCATACTTGAGATTAGAGTTGATTACTGTAGTCATTTTCATCTGTTGTGGTTTACCCCTAGCCATAGAAAGATTTTCCTGGTAACAATTCTTCCGGTGTATAAAGTATTTATGGGGTATAAACACGACTGTTATAGAAATATTTTCCTCACCCTATGAAATCTTGCACATAAGGCCTTTTTCCATTTCCCTATGTAGACTTATCATCCCTGTTTGTAAAATACAGAGCTAAAAATACATATGTTTCCACATGTACACATCTTGCCTACTATACAACATGCATATACGCAGGTTGCACCACTACAACCCGTGTACATCGCGATTTGTGCCAAAAAATGAAAATTAATGTTGGGTTTCCATGTCATGACATGAGATCTATGATCCTTAGCCTTCCATATACTGGAAGTGTTCTGAGTCATCCCTTCAGTTCCATTTGAAGGCTTTAAATGGGCCAATTCTGAGCTATGGAAAAGATGAGAAATAATTCAACTTTGAGAGCAAAGTTACTATGGAGAAATTATTTAATTCATATTGATTCTACATCCCTTTGTCCTTTAAGTATGAACATAGTGTTCAACCCCCAAGCTCTTCCCTTCTTGATTGAGAAATTCATTGCTTCTCTATTATGAGCTTGCCTTTGGTGGAGGATTGAAGTGGTGGAGGCCCAGCTGGAAGGACCTTAGTTTCTTGGTTATGAACCGTGCCGACACTGAATTCTGTAACATTTTCACTTCTATTGATAATATATTAATAGAAATACTCTTTTCCCATCCAATTGATATCTTGCAAATATTTGAATTATTATTCCATGGGCATATTTTTCATGTTTATTAATGGATTATGCTATTGAATGTGCTAACATTATTTATTATTACCATATGATTTCTTTGCTTGGTTGTTGAGGACTAGTTGCAGGTATATTGATTTGGGTTAAGTGCTCAATGATGGACTTCATCAAACGTCTGGACGAGGTAGGCCTTTTATCTTGTGTTTATAACATATTTTTTTGCGTAACATACTTGAGAAGAGAGTTGATTTATGCATTCATTTCCTTATGTTGTGGTTTACCCTAGCCATAGAAGGATTTTCCTCGTAACGGAATTGGCAACCATACTGGGATGAATCTTATTTCTTAGGGTTTGGAGTACTTTTCTCCTTAGATTTCTCTTGTTCCTATTTCATTTATTTTTCGTGTCATTTCTTGACAACCTCTATTCACTCTGGGTCTGAGTTTATCAGCCTTCTCCCTTGCCTGAACTTGGTTTTAAAACATATATGTGGTTTTTGTCTTGACAACCACGTATATACGCAGGATGTCCCTCTACAAGCAGTGTACATACGCTGTGTTTCCTCAAACGATCACATACATCAGCCTTATTTTCTTGTTTTTTGGTTCTGGTGGTTGTTGGGTGGGATTTGATGTTTTCTAAGTCTTCTTGGGTATTTTTAGTGCCTGTTAAGTGCTTGCAAGATGACAGGAAGTCTGTCTGGGGTTGAATTTTTGGGCAGAGTCTTTCTCATCACCTTTTCATTTTAGTTGTCCTTGTACATTGGGTTGAGTGTCTTGTCTCTTGGTATCCTACTTGAGTTGTCTTTTTCTATACATGGTAGAGTTTTATATATCAAGTTTCTTTTTAGTCCATGAATTTTCATTTCTCTTATATTGAAAATACAAAAATATTAGGCATTTTGCATTGCTTGGGATCTTTTATCTTTTGAGTTTTTTGTCATTATCTTAGTGCATGTAATGAAATATTGCATTTTTACCTCAGAATTACAGAGTTGAAATTGAAAATTTCATTTGTTATTAGAAGCATATCATTCATTGAAAATAGAAGTTAAGACTTTGCATTATGTTCATATTTACTTTTATTGTTGAGTCATAACACCATGATTTTCACTGCCATACTTTTTTGAGTAATCACGACAACTAAAATTAACACTATAATTTAAAATTGATTAGTAACGATTTTATTTTCTAGGGTGCACAAACTAGCTTAGGATTTAGTGCCATGGAATAGGATTTTGTGAGTAAACTTCTCCAAGGCAATTAAATCAACATATGTGTCTAAGAAAGGGAGTGGAGAAATCCATTGTATAATTGGTAATATCAGGAGGCTCCACTCACACCGGAGTTAATCATGAGGTCGTGTGAGGTTGGTTGAAGGGATATCCCCCCAATTGCTTCTTAGAGTCAAAGATATTTTGGGGGATCTATTCATATCTGGGGATCTTGCTAGTGCCTTTACCTCCATGAGAGGCGATAATTTCAAGGTTTCTGGCTTTGCTACCCTTCCCATATGGTGGACGTGACTTATGACTGCTCGCCTGTGCATCGGTTATATATTGGTTTATTAGTTTCTTGACTTAGGTTCCACATAGGTTACTTGTAGGGGTTATTCTGCAGGTACCCTGGGTCAGATACGAGTCAAACAACACACAACCTTTATGGAGGATTACCTCTCTAGGGGGGATCTGACCAACTAGTTTTTAATCCCACAAGGGCCCATATAACTAATTTTGTTACCTTCGATCTTTAGCAGGGAGTCTCATGCCCCTCTTGGGCAAGACATACCTTCTTTAGGGAGGGAGGCCACTTTCAACCACTTTAATCGGTTTGTGTGCATATTGGTCGTTTGAATTTTGGTGTTCTCTTTGATTATTAGCAAGCCTTAGGATTCATTTTTTTATCTTTAGAGTCTTAAGTCATCGTGGAGTCAGACCAGTGTCCCCACTAGTCTTGTCTCTTGTTACAGTTACCACCATATTTCAAGTCTTTTCCTTTTAAAAGGCATAGATTTATTAGGCATGGTACACCCACCTCCACCATTCAGTCTTGTGATTCTACAAGGATGAGTAATGAACCTAGCCTTGATAACACTAGGATCCCTTCAACTCCCACACCCACTATATTTAATGGCACCCCTTCGACTCCTGCAACTACAATGGTTGTAGTGTTGGAGGCACCTATCATTACTATGGCTCAACCTATAGTGAATGCTCAATCTCTTTCCTCAAACCCTGTTGGGTCTCTTGGTCACTCATCGGGATATAATTTTTAGTCTATCCCTATGGCCTCTAGTCCTTTTTCCTATGATATGTCAAACTTTTCTTTGTAGTTTTCGAACGCCATCCTAGCTACTGGCCCTAATGCTAATATTGGGCTTGGGGGCACTACACCTCCTTATAATCCATTTTCATTCGGTGGTTCTCAAATCCCTCAAATGAATCCTAATATGGGAGGTGTTTCTGGTTTTAACCCCGGGTCTAATCCTCTTTCTTATGGGTGGAAAAACCAACCTGACATACAAGCTTATGCTCAAATTCCATCCTATACCCATATCTCCTTGGTGTCGATTCTAACCAACACATTTGGCATGATGAATCCACCTCTATCCTCCAGATTCACACCTAGAGGAGGTCAGTTTCATGCTTTGGGAAACCCCCAACCCGGATCCAATCCGGCTAGGGGAAATTTTTATAACCCCAATAAGAACATTCCTACTAGAATGATGCCCAACCAACCTTTTATGAATCAACTCATAGGAGGGCCTTACAATCTCGGATAGGGTCATTGTGCTTACCAGAACCATGTATGGGTTGCATTTCCTCAAACATAATATTTCTAGGGAGCTTGGGGCCAGATGTTGTAACCTCATCTCCCTTTTCTAACCATGATTAATCTACCAGACTTGTCTAAGTCAATGAATGACCCTATGAGTCATGATCCTACATGGCCCCCCATTCCCACCAAGCTTCCTTCGGACATTCTGAAATTTGAAGGTAAGAATGGTGAGGATCCTAGTGATCACGTTACTACCTTTCACCTATGGTACTCTTTAAATTCCCTTAATGATGATTCTATTCAGTTAAGATTATTTCAACACACCCTCATTGGGGTCGTGACGAAATGGTATATTGAGATACCTATGAGGGCATATGGGACCTTTAGTCAGATGGCGTTGGTATTCCTTAACCACTTCCAATTGTCGGTTCATTATGATGTTGGCCTTGAACTTCTGTCGACTTTACACTAGGACACTGCCACTCATATCTTGGATTATATCTAGGAGTGGTGTAGATGGAAGATGTTGATTAAGACCTCCATACCCCCAAACTTTCTTTTAGAATGGTTTCTTAAGTATTTACACCCTCCTATCTCAAAGGATGTTGCTATTTCCGGGGTTACCACTAAGGAAGAAGCGATCTTTAAAGACCAGTAGTTAGATCTGATATATGCTCGGTCTGGAATGTTATATCACATTATTCTGGACGCATTGCAATCAACTTATGATGCTAGACAAAATCCCAGACCTCATGCCAATGGCATTGTAGGCTCCACCAATGTAAAATTTGCAGACTCGGTGACAAGCCATTTGAAAGAGTTGTCTCTAAACCAGTCTGCAGGAGGGCTAGCTTCGTCCGTGTCTTCCAAACCCACTTAGTTGGTGGATATACATTTTGTGAAATATTCGGCCAGCCCAAATGGTAACCAACAACCAGGAAGGAATAAGAAGAAAGGGCGTAATAATCGTAAGGGTAAGAAAAATGGTATTAAACCCAAGGACAATGGTAATAATGAGAAGACGAATAATAATGCTTGAGAGGGAAAATGAGAAATACGTAAGGTAAAATTTCCATGTAAGCTTTGTATAGATGACCACCTTACCCATTTATGCCCCAAACTTGTGGAAGCTATGAGGCTATTATCTCTATCACCCATTATGCTGATGAATCCTTTTCCACATAACTAGCACATGGCCTCAAGTTCCTCAAATGCCGTAAATGTAGTTGGTGGGATTCAAAACCCGTCGTTTCAAGATGACGACCATTTGTGTATCAATATGATCGATGCAAAAGTTAATGTAGCCACTCGATCTCGAGACTATATCTCTTCACAGGCTATACCTAGTCTAGAATCTCCTCCTCCTCCTCCGGAGATGACTTTATAGATTAAAAAACTAGAGCCACTACCTCATTTTTCAAAAGGAGTATTCAAGCACTCTACCCACAATCCAAATGCTAGAGCTTCCTTGTAATGTCCCGATTTTGGGACATTATAACATTACAACATTTCAGAGTGTTATGCCTACCTGAGTAGCCAGATAGGGGTGACAGAGAGTTCGGGAGATATTGAGGGGTTTATTTGGGCCTGACTTGCATCGACCATCATCAGGATCCCTTCCACATAGTTGGGCTTTGGTTTCGTTGCATTATGACGATTTCCATAATTTTGAGTTATTATGGGTCATATCTTAATTAAATTCACTAAGAAGGTCATAATGGGCATATTACTTGGAGAAACCTCTTAGTGTAATAGCTCATCGGAATCGGGAGGAAGAGCACTACAAGATAAGATGATGAGAAGTGTCTTTCAGTGGCCAGAGAAGCCATCGGGATGGATAAATCACTTTTTAGAGGTAAAATGGTTAATTAATTAATTAATTAAGTGATTTAATCAAGGAATAATAAAATAAAGTAAAATTCACTTGGAGGGAAAAGGTCAACAATGAATTAGGGTTTTGGGAAGCTATAAATAAAGGGTAAAGCAACCTAATTCATTATGCATTGTTATGATTTGATGCTAAGAGTTCCTAGAGGAGGAGGAGAGCCGACCCTATTGTTTTGTGGATTTATGTAGGAAACCACCACCATTGATTAGTTTTGGTGTTGAGAAACACACCCTAGCCTATTGGAGATACCATCCAGGTATTTCAGTGTACTTTTCAGGAGTATCCATTGCAGAGTGCGCAACTCAGCCAGTGAGGGTGCAAGTTAGTTTGAGGGTTTGGAGAGCTACATGAGATCTGTATCCAGAATGCAATTTCCTTCCAACCCATTTGAGATACAGCCATAGTGCTTCTATTGAGACATCTATCATTACATTTTGAAGGTGGAATCTTGCATATCGGTTCACTATTGTGGGGTAAATCTCCCTATGGACTAGCAAATAGAGTTCAGACTTTACATGCAGATATGACCGAAGAGAAATTACTTTCTACCTTCATCCCTAGATTTAAATCCCCTTTTCTTAGTAAATGCATGGAAAGATCAACCTACCTCGTTCCTAGTGTTTGATGTCGATCCTCCGTTGTGCTCGATTACTTGTTTGCAATACTCCTTCCAAAGCTGACCTGCATCCAAGACAAGCAACAACTATGCATGCATACCACTTTTATACTAACAGGTTAGAAATCCAAACATATATTGATCAAAATATAAACAATTCATGAATTGGGACGGGAAAAACATTTTCCTTATTACTTTGAATGAGTCAACTTACAAAAGTTGATACCAGCCACTGCTCCTCGAACCTGATCCTGGGCTCCTCTTCTTCTATCCTTTAACTCCTTTACTTTGAATCTCCTTTGGCACAAGAAAAGGCTAAAGGGTTGGGACAATGGGAATAAGTAAATGGGCATAGTTTCTTTGCTATATTTTTCCTCTTCCAAATGGGACCCCTACCCCTTCTTTTATAGGCTAGAAGGAGCTAGGTATTTGGACGAACCCTCGGCCATGCATGGCCGAGAGTTTCAGTTAACTCACGCATAGCTTTTTGTTTCGTCAGCAACTTTCCTTTTGTCATGATTTTGTCAGTCCACGTGGGATGTTTTGGGTCAGCCAGCGTGTACATGCATGCAATAATGGATTAGGGCACGTGGGCCTTTATACAAGAGGATTTTCAAAGAGTTGTTCAGCAGTGTTTTGGAAAAGAAGGGATGTGAGTTGGCCTGATGCCAGGTAAGCATGTGTGGTGCAATTTAGGGTTATAACAGATGCCCCCTAATGTGTGAGGTTAGAAGAGCATCTGATGGCCGAAATACATTACCAATCTTTACTGATGTGCCAAATGATTGAGCCCAAGGATCAAGAATCAGGAGGTGTCGTCTGCAAAATAACAAATGTCTCACTGAGGCAGGCATACCCATGCTCGGGATAAAATAGAACCATGGCTACCAATCAAATACATTGTAGATCCATGTCAAATAAATATAAATATTAGCCACGAAGAATACACAACAGAGCTACATCTCAAAATTAGAAAGATATACATATAGAGTATCCATCTTCCAGAAGCTGATTCGGCCTGATGGTTGGAGATGATATCTTCAGAGCTCGAGAAACAACTTCAAAATCTTCAAAACTCAGGTAGGAGTGTAATATGAGTGTACGACTGCACTACCCAAAGGTCTTCGACGACTTGTCAGTCATGGATTTGATAATTTTGATGATCAGACTGAAGGCTTCAATGATTTCAAACAAGGACTTGATTGGATGTTCAGGATGGCTGGGTATAAGGACAAGATACATATTGCAGAGGGACTGACTCAGGCTTGGTGACAAACTTCCCTTGGATAATAGCATGACAAATAATGAGACTCAGGAAGCATGTATGTTAATCATAAGTCTACAAAGAAGGAGGCAACGCAAACTCTCCACATGTTTGGAAGGATAACCAAACGGTGGAGGTCACAATTTTATATAGTGAGAAAAAGCTTCCTAAGGTCGTACTACTTCCCATAGTCTGATGAAAAAATGGATAGATGTGCTTTATCCAAGGGCGAGTCATTATGCTGTCAATAAAGAAAATACTTTTCCCTTCCTCTTTTTGGGGTATATTTGATTTTTTTGTTCTTTTCAATAATTGTGGAAAAAGAATAAAGGAATATTACATTACAAGGGAGGAATGAGTGTTGCAAACATACAAGCTCAAGGCACAAGGACAAGACTGATGTTCTAGTAGAATGATACTCAGGAAAAATCCTCTGGGGGAAAAAGGTGTTAAGATGCAGAAGCAAACTGTTACAAGGCTGGCGTATAAGGTATGCAAATGTGGTTAACAAAATACAAAATGGTAACGTCCTTCGATGTAAGTTTAACGAGACCAAAGAAGGTAAGCTCGGTGGTTTTTCATATTTAGAGAGTCTGAAAAAACATAAAAGGAGACTCCATTGGGGTACCTTTTTCGAAGGTAGTCTAGTCAGTTCGAAAAAGGGGTAAACTAGCACTGAAAAAACGTCTATTCAAAACCATTTTAACAAGTGTGATAAAGACAAGGTCACTCGACCATTTTTTCATTTTTAAGGAGTCTGAAAAAAGATTAACTATGGACTCCATCAGGAATATTCTTCTGGACCAATTTAACGAGTGTGAAAGAATAAGGTCACTCGACAATATTTTCAATTTTAGGGAGTCTGAAAAGAGCTTAACTATGGACTCCGTGGGGGTTCCTTCTTCGTAAGTTTAGTCCCTCAGGCCCGAAAAAGGGATAAAATTATACCTGAGAGTACTCTTCTATAGAGATGAAGTTCCATAGAGTATACCTTTGTTCGTACAGTTGACTGTCCAGACCGAAAAAGGGGTAAACTACCACCAGACAGACATGACTTCAAATCTCAGTTTAATGAGCGTGAAAGGTCACAAGATCGCTCGATAATCTTTTCATGTTTAGAGGGTCTAAAAAGGGCTTAAAAGGAGACTCGTTGTTTTTTGGGAGCCCTGAGGGTGAGATCAAGAGCAAAGAAGAATCATGCAAATGAGGCTCAAACTCATATTCAGGAAAGACTATAAGGACTCCCGAGCCTACAGTGTTTTAGAGACGGCATGGACACCATAATGCAACCGGGACCTACCTAGGGCATCCATGTCCTGGTAAGCTCTACTGCCAAGTTGCGACACTTCTAAAGCAGATATGATGGTTCTGTGTCACAACCTGATGGGATCGATCCTATGGAAGAGGAAAAAGACAATGAGACACAAAAGTCGGGGTAATAACCTAACCTATATGCTCAAGTTGATTCTTGGAAAAAATTTCATGGACCGTCAAAATTTCCTCAAAGCTCAAAAAACATTTCCCAATACCCGATCAAATCCCTCCCATATAACTCTTGAATCACTCTAAATGGTTTTTGGTATAAAGAAACTGATAAGGGAGGCCAAAAAAGTGACAAAAAGAGGCCAAAAAGTCTATAAATAGAAGCTGCCAGCTCATTATCACCATTGCTGATTTGGAAATTGACTCTAGAGCCAAAAGACCCCCTTTGATAAAAACGGTGATTATGGGAGCTACAGTGGAAGAAACGAACTTCCTCTTGGACCAAGTAAGTGCAAACTCCCCTATCTAGCTATTCAATTCTTTGTTTTTGTTGTTGATTTCATTTTTTGGGTGGGCATTGACCTTTAAAAGGTTGGCCCTAGATCCACACGACCTGTCTCTGGACGGGCTGCGTGTACACGCAGATAGAGTGAAGTCTGCCTGCGTGTACACACGACTGTCACCTAGACAGTATGCGTGGACCCCCTTTTATAGACAAAAATAACTAAAGAGTAGTCACTGACCCTCCTGAACTTGGTTGTTTTGTCAGGATGTATTTCCACTGGAGGGAAAGGGAGCATGAAGAAATTAGTAAGTTGGTTGCGGGAGATCCGAATGTCATGGCCGCATTGATGCAATGTGGTTTGCTTAAGTTCTTCCTGTGTCCATTTATGCAAGTGCAACCGAGACTACTAAATGCCTTGGTTGACTATTGGCACCCTGATGCAGAGGCCTTCATGCTAGAGGGGAAATCATCGATGCCCACCATCGAGGATATCTATTTTTTGACTGGCCTCTCAAGGAGAGGGGAACTAGTCAATTTCAGGACGTTTCCATTGGGGCCGCATAACATAGTGGAACTGATAGCCTTGCACTATGAGGCCGAGACAAACCATTTGAGATCCCAGGTGCCCATAAGTAAGATTACTAACCTATTTCTGCAAGCGATATTATTGCTTATTGGGTAGATTACCGGTTCAATGACCTTGCATCAGGTGTCTCGCGCACAAATGAACTATGCTATCCAGTGCTTGAATGCATAGATTTTTTACTGGAGTACCAAACTACTGGAGTGTATGAAGAGGCAATTGATAGATTGTCAGTAGCAGACACAGAGGAATTTTGGGTTCAAGATGATTTTGTCTTCATTCTTTTTCGAGAGAGTTCTGAGCTTTAGTCCTTGGGAAGTGGTACGAGGACATAAGGCCTCTTTTCCTGCAGTATGTAGATGGGCAGTATTACTTCCATGAAAGGGTGGTGAAAGGACCAATGAGTCCTTCGATGGTGACTTTTTTGCATGGCTATCACAGCAGATCCCTGTGATTGAGGATTACCCATGTGCAGGGATAGACTTCTCTAGAGATCCTAAGATACCCATGCCTCCTGGTGAGGAGCGAGGGGAGATGGGTAAGTCTCTACCTTTGTAGTTTTTTGTTGTATATGTAATTTTTATGTCGTTTTTTTTATACACATCATTTTTTTTATATGCCAGAGTATTTGACAGATATACATTTGTTGTATGTAGATGTGGGACCAGTGTGACCTGTCGATTATGCATAGAACATGCATCGTCCTCAGCCAGAAGCCACAGCTGCCACTGCCGAGGGACTAACAGTAGTAGGAAACCTCCCAACCGGGGAGGCTGAGAGGGTACTTAGACGAGTTGAGCGGAACTTTACTGCACTCACTCACATAGTCCCGATGGCAGAGATAGAGGACCTGCCGCCATCCATGTAGCCTCATGTAGTGGGCGCACCTCGGACGTGGGTCTGATTGTTTAGGCGTTTAGCCCATGCTGTGGACCAGTATAACAGGGCCCATAGGCCCTGAACCTATTTATAATTTTTACGTGCCATGAGCACTACTTGTATATATTTTTTAAGGGCATAAGCCCCGTGACTCATTATTGGTCCTATTTTTGAGGCACTTGTGTCCATCCATGTACTCTGGTTACTTTATGATATTATATATGGTTTTTTTTTTATCTTTTGTGTCTTATGGATCACATGTGCAAAAATGTATTTACATGTTTATGTCAATGTTCTTTCATATGTGTGCAACATGGCAATATAAAATTTGATTAGCCAGAGTATCTGTAATTTGGTTTAATCTCCTAGGAACATGAAAATATCTAATATAATCAAAGTTTCGTTCTAAGATATGTACCCTAAGGAATCGTCATTGTAAGGTTGGATAATGAACCTGGTATATTCTATTTAACTGAGACACAACAAGTTGAGTGTCGAGATAGACCCGAAGATGAGAGATACCCAATGACAAGGCGTCATGAAGCAACTCAATAACTGCACTATACTCGGCGGCATTATTTGTGGTGTCACCTAAGCATATTCCTCTGGATGATAACAACTAGCCCAGAGGTGTAAATATTACCCAAGCTGCATAGGAAAGCCTCCGAGTGTGCCTACTAGCACCATCTGCATACGCAATGAACACTTCAAAATCACTTGACATTTGCCATATTGACAAAAGATATCATCAATGACACATCCATATTATTTAAAAGAAACTAAAAAGTAATAGTACAAAGACTATACATATGTTACAAAAAGTTACCCACAATGACTTGCCTATGAGTAATATTTCTTGAGGTAGATCCCATTTCTAGGCTCCACGAAAGCATTCCCTTCAAAATCAACTAGACGATAAGTGCCCTTTTTTAATACCTCTTTCATGATGAAGGGTCCGAACCACATGGGTTTGAATTTTCCTACCCCCAGGGGGTCCTTATCTTGGTCATAGACCTAGACAAGGTCGCCTTTAGAGAAAATCTGAGGATGAATGGACCTATCATACTAACACTTGACCTTATGTTTGTGAGCCTCATTGGCCAGGGCCGCATCATGACGCTGCTCATTGAGTTGCTCATGGTGTACTAACGATTCCTCAAGTGGAGAAGTGCCTGGCAATAATTGTACTGCCAATTTTAGAGATGGGATCTGGCATTCGATGGGAAAGACTACCTCCAGCCCGTAAACAAGTTGAAAAGGTGAGAAATCGATTGTAGTCTTAACAGATGTTCGGTAAGCCCATAATGCCAAGTATAACATCAAATTCCAATTTGACTTGGCTGAGTTGATAGTTCGTTGTAGAATAGTCTTAAGAGTTTTGTTTACAGCTTCCACCTGTCCATTGGCTTGGGGGTAGTAGGGTGATGAATGATCTTTCCGTAACCCAAGATTTGATGTTATTTTGATCATCATTTGGTTCTACAAGTGACTACCATGGTCAGTAACAATCCCTCTCAGGACGTCGAACCTTGCTATGATCTGGTTGAATAAAAAGAGAGCTACAGTCTCTCCATCATCTTTAAATGTTGGCATAGCTTCGACCCACTTAGTGAAGTAGTCTACAACTATGATGATATAGCAGTGCCCCCTTCTTGAAGGGGGGTTGCAAGTAGTGTAATCAATCCCTCACTTGGTGAAGGGACTAACTGTGATGACAAGAAACATGGGAACGAGATGTTCCCTCATCTTCCGAGAGAAGATTTGGCATGGATGGCACTTCTTGATCGATTCTATACAATATTTGATAAGTGTCGGCTAGAAGTAACCTGCTTGTAGAATCTTTTGGGCTATTTCCAACCTAGAAAAATGACTGCCACATGCTTTGGTATGGAAATCATTGAGCATGATGACTTCCTCCTCATGTGTGAGACATCGACGTAAGATGCAGTCTACACCTCTCCAATACAATGTATCATCGAGTATGAGATAATTCTTAGCCCGATGGCGTATACATCGATGCTCATCACAAGAAGTAGAAGTGGGGCACTTCAAAGTCTAGATATAGATAAGTATATCTCCGTACCAAGGATCTGAAGATGTGATCAAAAACATATCTCCCCGGATAGGCAATTCTTCAGGCACAACGTCACATGACTCAACCGGAAGTTCCGAAATAAGCTCTGTGAAGACCAAAGACTTTTTGGACTTTGTTGAAATGAAGTCTAAGTCAAACTCTTGGAGGATGACTATCCATCTACTAATTTTTCCACCTATAACCCATCATGTCAACATGTACTGGAATGGATTCACGACAACAATGACTATGGTCTTGTGAAACAGAACATAATGGCGGAACCATTGAATAGTATGAATTGCTGCCAATGCAAGTTTTTCGATAAGAGAATAATTGAGTTCCAGTCCTATGAGGCCTCGACTCAGGTAATAGATCATGTATTCTGAGAACAAATCATCTTCCTGAACTAAAACCATGACAATGGTTGACTCTGCGACAACTAGATATAATAAGAAATCTTTATTATAGTTAGGTGGTCGTAGCAGAGGGGTCGTTGTGAGGGAGTTTTTTAATGCGTCAAAAGAGTGTTGAGCGGCATCATCCCAGTAAAAAGGAACGTCTTTCTTCAGTAAGCACATAAATCCCTTGGTGATTTTGGCATAGTTGGCGATGAAGCGTTGTAAAAAGTTCACCTTGCCTTGTAGACTTTGAAGTTAAAGGATTGTGTGTGGGGGGGGCAACTAGATTATTGCCTCCACCTTGAGAGGATCAACCATGATCCCTGTTGTTTATACGATGGAACCTAAAAAATATCCTAACGTTACGTAGAAGCTACACTTGTTTGGATTCAAGTGAATCTGAAAGTAGCGACAGCGTTCGAAGATCAGTCGAAGGTGTGTGGGATGATCCATTCTCTTGCAATATCGCAATGCTAAATCATTTAGATAGGCCTCGACTATATGCTTGAGATCGTGAAAAGAAAAAGACATAGCCCACTGGAAGGTGGCTCCAGCATTTTTAAGACCAAAAGGCATCTTACAATATGCGAATGTATCCCAAGGACAAATGAAAGTCGTTTTGTGTTGGTCTTTGGGTTTGATTTGGATTTGATTATATCCCGAACAACCGTCCATGAAAGAAAAGGCTTCACAACTAGAAAATTCATCAATGATCTGGTCGATGAATGGTGTGGGAAAATTATCTTTGGGACATACCTTGTTCAAATCATGGAAGTCGGTACATACACAAATTGTGCCTTGTTTTTTATTGACCGGCACAGGATTTCACACCCATTGAGTCAAATGGATAGGATAGATAAAACCTGCCTTTAGCAATTTCTCAACCTCAATCTTGATGGCTACTGCTTTCTTAGTATTAACTGGATGAAGTTTATGTTGAACAGGCTTGGCATCAGGATACGTTGTGATTTCATGTTCAACTATTTTTGGATCGATACCTGGAATTTCCGCATAAGACCAGGCAAAAACGTCGCATAATTCTTTGAAAAGATCCATGTAGATTTGAATCTCTTTGGGGGAGAAATCCACTCCGACGAAGATGTTTTCCATGATGCCAGGGTTTCAGGAGATGTTTATTGGTATAGTTTCAGCAATAGTTTCCATATTTCCCTTAGCATAAATTTCATGTGTAGCTAAGAAATTAATAGGAGACGACTAATCTCCTGTCATGGTGACGGAGAATTCTCCTGCTTTGATTCGGCTTAACTCTGGGAGAAAATAAGATCGGTGATGCATATCTTCCCAAGGTTTGTCCAAACTATTCATTTCTTCGATTACTACTTCATCAGAAGGAAAGACTAAGTCTAACGAACAGATGTTAGCGAGAGAACCCTGAGCCCAAATAGGCTCTAAAAGTGGATCTAACTCTTGTGCAGGAGTCGGATCAGTATTAGCTGAAGCTTGCTGGACTAAAGAGTACGCTACTTCAGTGATAGACAAGGGAATGGACATGCCTGGGTTCCCTATCTCATCCATCGTGGCCGATGGGGAAGGAAGTATCCATGGATCCTCGAAGTAAGTCGTGCGGAATGATGAAATTTGAAAAATCTCAACCTTATGGTGATTCGATATAAATTTGATGTCACCATGAGGGGGCGGGTAATCAAAGTTACCCATCAGGGATGGGCACAAACCAACTCCTATGTTAACGACACCTGGTTGAGGATTATTAATCATTGAGACCGTGGATGCCCCCAAAGCTGGGTTAGGTCTGGAGAAAGACAATTGATCGATGGTCACTATCTGGCCCTCGTGTGGAAACAATAAGACCCGAAAAATTGTAGCAACCATAGCTTGCATAGAATAAGTCCAACTCTAGCCTAACAAGAGGTTATATTCGAGGGGAGCATCGACTACCTCTACTTCGATACACACGGTCTTCCCTCCTAACTACACGGGGAAAGAAGGAACGATGCCATGTGGTCGAAACGAACGACCGTTGAAAGAAGTGAGGAGAGTAGGTGATGGAGACAAAACGGGCTGGCCAATGGCCTTCCAACATGCCAATGACATAACGCATGTTGAGGCGCCCTCGTTGACCAGCGTGCGGAAGATATTCTGAGTAAAATTTTTCGTGGGGTAAGCCACTACTATCTAAAACACTACATGGTAAGGAAGATGAGGTTTTAAGTTAGTTGTATCTAACATGATGGTACCCAGATTACAAGTCTCAGTAGAGCCCAAAGTGGTTAACAAATATTTCCTCTGAGAAGGGAAACTTTGGAGGACCTCCAAAGCAGACATCGCACAAGGGGTTTGTGATAAATCCTCCACCACAGAGTAGTTCTAGGAGACCCTTACATTTGGGTTATGAGAATCTTTTTTAAATGCACCTTTTGGAATGTGTGTCATTGTTTCTCCCAACGTCTTCTCAATCTGTAGAGGAAGAGATGGGAGGTCCGCTTCTTTACCCTTCTCAAAAGCGCTTGGTTTATTATAGTCGTGTTCTCTAGTCGATATAAAATCATCACCCCTAACCATATATATGTTCGCGGATGTGGGGTTGTTCAGAGGTGGGCAGGTTTCTTGGCTGCCCCCATCCGTGCTTGTAGAGGCTTGAGTTGGATTTTGCCCATGCTGAAATGGATTAGTCAACACTGCATATTGTTGCTGCGTGACAAATTTTTGGGCCTCTGCAAGTCGAGGACATAGATGGGTCAGGTGGTCTTCCACACACAAGTTTCATGGATACCTCACCTTCTGTTTTTCATTGTTGTCCCTACCAACATTATCAATGGGTTTTTGATCCCCCTTACCCTTCTTTCATTGTTTTTTATTCCCTTCAGGCTGCTGGGTGACCTTTGGGTTAGTCAACTGCACAGTGTGTACTTCCGATGTTTTGGTAGGGGGAGCAGTCAGAGAAGTAGTTTGGCTGACCGCTGTGTTTTGTATAGATAACTGTTGCAACTACTTGGTCAATTTCTCAGCGGGATTTGTTTGTGCTGAACCAACAATACCATCGGCATGTGGTCCAGCTCTCTGTCTAGTTTTATCCAGTATTGAACGTGGTGCATCTAGAAAGATGTTGTATAGTAAACCAGATTGAGAATAGATGAGATCAAACCGTTGAGCCCTCATGATGGCATCTTCTTCGGAGAAAACTCTAGATGTCGCAATGTGTTTGGATAACTGTGGGACCAAAGACTTAAGGAACCACTCAAGCAGGAATGCTGGTGGGATTGGTACTTTGATTAAAATATTTTGGTGTCTCCATTCTCTGATGTGATCAGAGATATGGTCCACTGTTGTCTGTTCAAAATTGGCGAGCAACTCTGTGCCAGTGTCGTATCTCATAGGTAAATGGAAATGGTTCAGGAAATCCATTGCCAGTTCTCCAAAAGAAGAGTATCTTGAGTGATCGAGCTCAATGTACCATTTCACAGCACTCCCAATGAGAGTACGTTGAAAAAATTACAACTGTATGGAGTCATCTTTCAATGAGTTAGATGAGCACCAAAGATGGAAGGTAGTCACATGATCTCCTGGATCTTTGTTAGACTTGGATTCGAACTTTGGAATGTCCGAAGGCAACTTCGTCGGCATAGGAGGCCAATGCGGATTGTGACAAATAGGGTCATTCAATAACCTTTCCAAATCTGGAAAATGTAACGTCACCAGGAACAATAGTTTGGGTTGTTGTTGATAACCTGTGAAAAAGGGGTCTGGAGTTTGACTGGCACTAGGTTGCCAGGAAAAGTTTGGCTGATGGCCCGGATTCTGGTAGAAACCATGGCCCTGGCTAGCGTAAGGATTTTTCATATGTGGAGACATCATCAATTGATTTCCCAAATAGGACATAGATGGTTGGGCATGCATTATATTCGAAGGACTTTGGGAAGGATTACCCCATGCCAGTCTCGTGGGGATAGGCATAGTAGTTTGTCCAAGGTTCCATTGATTGTGGAAAGAATTACCTTAGATTGACATTCTGGATGAGGGAACGGATCCCTGCCATGAATTCCAAGGTCCTGCTAGGTTTTCCCCCTGTGCAGGAATAATACCCTGCACAGCAGTAGATTGTCCAAAAATGGGGTTGCCCCCTGTCGAGAAAGCGGCTGACGAGAGGGTGTTGTTACCAAATGTTTCATTCCAAGAAAATGGTGTCGAACCTACTGGCATACTATGTGAAGGTGGTCCTTGACTCCCCGATCCAAATAAAATATTGTGTGTAGGTTTCCTGGTGGATTGCTGATGTGATCCATCGAGTGAAGGGGACGAAGGAGGGATATGACCTCCTCCATAAGGAAAATCATTAAAAGGGACAGGAGTGCCCCCCATGTGACCTTGTATAGGAGTGCTAGAGCTCCCTACCCCCAAACCCAAAGTCTGTAAAATGGAGTAGGAAAGTATAGGACTTGTACCCAAACTAGGCATCTCGTACGAGAACGGAGGGCCTGTCGCACTTGGAGTGAAAGGGGTTATGGCTGCCACCAAAGATTGGTTCAGACCACTGTGCAAAGTAGTTGTGGTCGAGACCATGGTGACTCAGACTGACAATGGTGGGTTAGGAGATGAAATCTCTCCTATGGTTACAACCGTGGTGGGAATTGAAGAATTCCTAGGAAAAGTAACAACATTTGTTTCCATTGCTTTGTGCAACACTATCTGGTGCTCGTGAAATTGAATTGGTACAATGAAAGGTGCCAAGAAATCAGTGGTTAGGGTTTCAACCGGGCCAAGAGCGGTTGCTTCAAGTTCCAAAATGGTCAATTCCTCCAAGGGTTGGTCAGGCACAATGGTTTGTAACCTGGTCGCTTCAAAAGACCCTTGTTGGTCTAGCTTTCGCCTTAATGGTGGCGGGGGTGGCTCTAGTGTAATCAGCGGCAAGCCAAGAATCCTTCGTGACCAGTGGAGCTCGGGATCCTCCACTGTGTGAGAATATCTAAGACACTCTAAGGTAGTCTAAACGCTCAAAATTAACACAAACTAAAAAGTTCCTAGAAGATAAGACATGCAAACACTAAATTAATTGGAATAATAGTTACAACAACCAACACTAGAGAAACTTACCGGTGTAAGTGAAAATTGAACACGGAAGAACCCTCTGGGTATACTCTACAAAGCATGGTCCAATTTCTATCCTAGTTACCGTGGTATACCCCCACAGTCACCTGTGTATGTCCCTAAAAAGATTGGCAACTAGGTTGCCAGCGCGCGAACAGTCACCAGGCGGGTACAGTTGAAAGTCGGGTAGACCACAATGAGCAGGGTATCGAGCCTGAAACCTATCAAGGGTATCGAGAGAAAATGGTCTGGAAGACAACCGAGGACCTCGAACGGATTCAAGTCCCACAAAGCCCCGTGGAAAATGAAAACGACGGAATCCCAAAACAAGCCCTCTATATGTGTTCTCCACTACAATTGGTCCAGCTTTGGAGGGGTTATCTCCGCTACCTTCACGACCTCTTGTTTATCCCCTGTGTTAGAGGGGGGTCTCGAATAAATTTCACAACACTAGACTTAGACACTCCCTAACTCAGACTGCAATGTTTATTTTTAAAATGTCCTTGAAGAGTTTCCTCTCCAACCTAATCCAAGACCCTAATCCTGAACTAGTTGGTGAACCCTACAAACATAAAAGTCTAGTAGATTTTAAATTTAGCATCACTTTTATGGAGTTGTCTTACGTTAAGGGGTATGAATGTGAAACTAATGATGTAAAAAAGATGAAAGCAATGAATGAATAAAAAAGCTGGAAACAAAACTTTTATTTAATGCAAAATTTCAACAACTTTTCAATTTTTTTTTTTTTTAACTTTTCTAAGATTTTGGACAGCAAACTCAAAGTAATTTCACTCAAATATGAGCTACTTATGATCTAAGTGAACTGCAAAAAATTATGAAATAAACGACTTTTCCTTGGCTAATAATGCAGAAACACAATCTTCAACCAAACAAGAAAATGAAAAGAGATTTTTATTTTATTTTAAATGCTAGAAAAGCAAGAAAGGAAAAATACCGACAAGCAAAAACCAAGAAAAACAATTCTGGCCTAATCGTAGATCGCAAAGAATCAGATTAAAAAAAAAAATATCACACACTAGCAATTTTTAAAAGAAAATGACTCTCACACTTGTCTAAAAATCGTGAAAATTCTTTTATTTTTTTGACAAAATTTTAAATGAGAAAAAGCAAGCTAAGGTTAAATTAATCCTAAGCTACTGATTGCTCAAAGAGAGATTCAAACACCTGAGAGGAATAATTCTTGTCAAGGGAGAGGATGAATGCCTTACCCTCAACAACAAGTATCTTGTACAAGCACGTGACTGTCTCTTTAACAACACGCGTGTGAATGCGCGCTGGATAGAGACAGAGTGCGTGTACATGCGGGCTGACCTTGTATAGGCCACGTGTATATCTAAACTCTAAGAAAAAAGAAAACAGAGAACCCAAAACCAGGAAGAGACCACTGATATTGATAACCAAGATCCCTTGAAGGCTTGAACTCTCTTTTTAACAGAAAAACAAATAATGTAAGGAAAAAATGATAAGGCAAAAACAATCTGAGATAGGACTACTAGAAAACAAGACTCAGATAGAATTACAAAAAACCCCCTGAGAATGTGTGATTCTGACAGGGAAGAGGATGACTGCCTATGAAGTTCTCTGAATTCTACACGCTACTGCTACTTCTACAGCTAGCGTTCACACACGGGTTGTAAGAGGGTAGGGCGTGGGTACACACATGTAGACCTTGTGTGGGCCGCGTGTACCTCTATGGGTCTCAAAAAACACAGTCAAGCAAAAGACAGGGAAAGCTAGTATGGAAAACCAGACTCCTTGCTAGCTCAGACCTTACAGAAACTAAAAAAAAAAAAAAACAGGCAAGAAAAACTAGTCTGTAAAACTACCCAAAAACTAAATAAAATTCCAGGAACCCTATGTTACAGGTATGAACTAACTGA
>ML809157.1:229741-280067 GCA_009831015.1 Picea engelmannii | reverse complement strand
CACATCATGCAACGCTGTGTTCCTCCTGTCTTAACTGCCAGTCTAATTTTAGACTAAAAGTCTTTCTGCTTTTCTCAACTCCAACTGTAGTTTCTGTTTCTTTCATTCTTTCTTCTGCTTTTCGCATGCCAGCGTTCTCCCTGATTTTCTGAACTGGCTCTTTACTTGCCTCCTCTACGCATGCCTCATCATGCAACGCTGTGTTCCAGTATCTGTTTCATTCGTGTTCCAGCATCTGTGTTCCAGCATCCGTGTTCCAGCATTCGTGTTCCAACATTCGTGTTCCAGCATTCGTGTTCCAACATTCGTGTTCCATCATTCGTGTTCCAGCATTCGTGTTCCATCATCTGTGTTCCAGCATTCGTGTTCCAGCATTCGTGTTCTAGCATTCGTGTTCCAGCATTCGTGTTCCAGCACCTGTGTTCCAGCATTCGTATTCCAGCATTCCTGTTCCAGCATTCGTGTTCCAGCATCTGTGTTCCAGCATTCGTGTTCCAGCATTCGTGTTCTAGCATTCGTGTTCCAGCATTCGTGTTCCAGCATCTGTGTTCCAGCATTCGTGTTCCAGCATTTCTTGTGCGTGTTGACATCCTTGACTGCTCCATAACCGATTTCCATCAATGACAACCTTAACCATCTACGTCAGTCTTCTGTTATAGCCATATCTCCAACACCCTAGAGAGTATCCCTAGTATGGTCGCCAATTCTGTTGTGGGGTAAATCTCCCTACGGACTAGAAAATAGAGTTTAGACTTTGCATGCAGATATGACTGAAGAGAAATTACTTTCCACCTTCATCCCTAAATTTAAATCCCCTTTTCTTAGTAAATGCATGGAAAGATCAACCTACCTCGTTCCCAGCGTTTGATGTCGATCCTCCGTTGTGCTCGATTAATTGTTTGCAATACTCCTTCCAAAGCTGACCTGCATTCAAGACAAGAAATAACTATACATGCATACTACTTTTATACTAACGGGTTAGAAATCCAAACATATACTAATAAAACTATAAACAGTTTATGAGTTGGGACGGGAAAAGCACTTTCTTTATTACTTTGAATGAGTCAACTTACAAAAGTTGAGACCGACCACTACTCCTCGAACCTGATCTTGGGCTCCTCTTCTTCTGTCCTTCAATTTATTTGCTTTGAATCTCCTTTGGCACAAGGAAAGGCTAAAGGGTTGGGAAAATGGGAATAAGTAAATGGGCAGAGTTTCTTTGCTATATTTTTCCTCTTCCAAAAGGGACCCCTACCCCTTCTTTTATAGGCTAGAAGTAGCTAGGTATTTGGATGAACCCTCGGCCATGCATGGCCAGGAGTTTTAGTTAACTCAACCATAGCTTTTTGTTTCGTCGGCAACTTTTCTTTTTTCATGCTTTTGTTGGTCCACACGGGTTGTTTTGGGTCAGCCAGCATGTACACACGTCTAGTAATGGATTAGGGCGCATGGGCCTTTATACAAGAGGATTTTCAAAGAGTTGTTCAATAGTGTTTTGTCAAAGAGGGGATATGACTTGGCTTGATGCCAGGTAAGCATGTGTGGTGCAATTTAGGGTTATAACATTCATTCAACCATTTAGGGTGCAGCTCTTTCGGACAAACATTTGGTGTTGCATGCAGAGTATCAGAGAAGATCCGAACAAATCATTTCAACCCATTTCCTTATTTGGTGAGACGATCATTTTGAGCCATATAGCAGCAGATTCCATTGGTGGAATCCTTTGGGGTACACCCAGTGCTCCAGGAGGTGCAAAAACCCCCCAGAGGTCCAGATCTAGTGCCTTAGAGACCATATTCGAGATTCGACACTCACCCATTTCAGTGTAGAGACTAGGGAACTTCTTTTGGAGAAGTTTCCAGTGTATTCCGATGAGTTTTCCAGCTGGTAGCGGTTACCGTACTTCGCCAGAAATTGCATATTTTGATCGATCTATCTGTGCATGCATCAAATCTGCTATCATATTCTGATAATGGGTATTTTTATGTTATTTGATTGTATTCCAGTACTGATCCATGAGATCTGGCTGATGTTTATATTCTATATTTCTAGTAGACTATTGTAATTCCATGCTTGAACCGTATAATACATGATATTGGGTAGTTGATGTTCATTACTTCTGTATGCATCCTTTATATGTTTTTTAAACCATAAATATGGAACATGCACATGCAATAACCAACATGCACATGAAATAACCCACATGCACATGCAATAATCATCAACATCTTGAACATACAACTGAAACGCATCCAGAAACCCCTAGTGTATTAGATCTGCAAGACATAATAAAAGATCAGTAGCAAATATCTTGATCAGCAGGATCAAGGATATTACAGTGGTATCAGAGCTTTAGTCCTGTCAGCCTGTGACTAAAGTCAATGAGTTCAGCGAGTGACCCAGAAGGCAGAGAGGATGTGGGTAGACAAATATGAGAGGCCAAAGGGCACTGGTAAGGCCCCCATGGAACTAGAGGAAACCTTCATGCAGGTTATCAGTGATATGTTAGCTAGTCAGTGGACTATATCTTAGTCCTTGGCTCAAGTGGCTGAGAGATTGGCTATTGTGGATATTTCGAGCACCAAATCCCCACATGCATCACAGAGGAACTCGGGGGTAGAAAGTAGACCCTAGACACCTACTTCCACATACGCATATTCGAGTAGGATTCCCAGATAATGGTTCCCTAGTTTTCAGAGGGCACCACCACCACCATCACAACAACCGTTAGCACAGAGGTTACCCACTCAGGTGGAAGACATTGCAGAGTATAAGAGGGAGTATGCAACATTGGGCCATGACTTCCATCATGACATGACACTGGTTGAGTATTGTGGACTTAGGGGCATGAACCATCCCAGAGAACCTCAGAGAGGAGGACAATAGCAACAAGAGGGGAATAACATAGATTTCATCCGAAAAGTTGGTAAACTCATCGTACCTTGTTTTTATGGATCATCCAAATGCACTGCCAGAGATGGGGAACAAAAGCTGGATATGTACTACAAGATCAACCATATGACCGAGACAGAGGCTAGTGACTCTTGCACATTTGAAGGACAGTTGGATGGATAGGATGATAGTGCATGCCTTTCATATTCCCTGTCAGGCAATGTAGAGGATTCAATACTTCAGCATAGTGGTGACACTTGTGAGGCATAATATGTGTTGGCACTTAAACATGATGATATTAGGAGGTTGGATGACCTACCTATGGGTGTAGACATGTCTTATAGGAAGTCATGTATGGAGGATGATGAGTTTCCTATGAGGAGTGAGCCACATTTTTCATCTTCTCAATCACCTATGGTAGCCATGACACATGAGGATATCAGTGGAATTCTTAATATGGTAGAGGAGCCTTGTGTGGGGATTGTACACAAGAAACATATGGATTGACAGACCCAAGAGGAGAGGTATGGATTGGAGATAGTTGAACTTACACATACCTATCAGTATGAGGAGATTGAGTCACCACTCTTGGATATTCCATTGATGGACCAGGTTGTGGAGACCGATAGCTTGTTGGGACACTTACTCCCACGATCGATCTACAATGATGAGGATGCACTCCTTATTGGTCGAGATGACCATAGCACATGTCTGGACACATCTGTATGGGATCCAGGAACATATGATATTAGTGGGGTGAGTGCACAAGAGGATACAACTACCCATACAAGATATGGTGTGATTCAGATAGGGTTCGTAGTTGGTGATGGCGTGCAGTGGCATACAGGAGGACTCAATAGCATAGGGGATAATGGGCAATTCAATGCCTTATATTTTGAGGAGTGTGTTGTTGGGGATTCCATTGTTGACACTAGCAGTGAGAGGCATGAGGTATCACCTTAGTAGGATTATGACCAGGAGTCACGACACTTGGCAGGATAGTTGAGAGTCAGTGAGGACATGATCATGGAAACCACTAGATGCATTGATGATACACATGCATTGGTGGCAGATTATTGTTGGAGGGCCTCGATGGCATAGAATAGTTCATATGGGGGACTTGTCATTGATGAATTCCATACACTCAGGAAGAGAGTGATTGTGATGAGGGCCGACTACCAACAATTGTTGAGGGATAGGGATTACCTATTGGAGTTTGGTGAGATGTATCACAGGGCACTGAGGGAGCAGGAGGTTGAGGTAGACCAACTCACTCATGACTTGGTGAGCACACAGGTATTCTTGGAAGGCACACATACAACCCTTCAAGAATCAAAGTCCATATCAAAGAAGCTCCTTGAGAAAATTAGACAGAGATCCACTACATCTATTTTAGCAGAGAGTGAGATATATCCCTCAACCATATTGCGAGAGGATGTTGGTGGTTTAGCAGTGGAGCACCAGTTGAGGGAGGAGCATGAGGAGTACCCAGGACACTGATGAGTATGGAGAGATATGATCCAGAGAGGTAGGAGGATGTCCATAGGTCACAGGGACCACCCTTCACGAGGGGTGTTGAGATAGTCGGGCACACACATACACATGGGGATTCCAAAGCCATGGGCAATTATGAGGACACTTCCATTTGTGTTCTAGGATTGGTTGACCTTCATGTAGAGGATGACCTAGTAGTACACCCATGATCCATGATGTTTCAGGTGTATACAAGATATCACATGAGTATGCAGGGGCATATAGTGATGAGTGGTAGTTCACAGAGACATATAGAGGTGTACAATGGGATTCATGGGGATGCACTGGATTGTAGGGAGGAGATGTACTTAGTAGAGCATGGAGATTCCTCTCCCTTGCAACAGTATATAGATCTAGGAAATCACCTTCATAGCAGTAGTAGTTGTGTGAGTGATAATGGATGGAGAATGATTGACCCTCAGTTTGTGGAGATATCTATTGTTGTACCCGATGGTTGTTGTTCAGTGATGAGTACATGTGATTATTTACCATGGGTACTGGTGGATGAGATTTTGGTCAAGTAATTGGGATTGACCAAAGCATATGATACTTTCCAGTCCTACATTTGGTTACAGATATTTATGGTATCCTTTCCCGATACTTTATCATTGACAACAACGTAAGGGGAGCTAGACAGTGGCAGGGGACATGGAGAGTTGGTAGGTTGAGACCACCTGACAGGAGTGTCTTGATTGCATACAGAAAGATAGGGGTGGGTCATCAAAGGCAGACAGTTGAGGCCCTAGGAATGATGGAGAGTATCCTAGGCCATGGGACAGAGGATGTCTCGGAGGTTTCTACATATTCAAACTCTCATTGGGATGAGGGTGGAGGGTGTTGAGTCCATTTTTGTGCTTCCATAAACCATACTTTTGCCTCTTTATTTATCCATTTTTCCTTCATTTCATTCCACATTTCCCATGAAACAACCTATGCAAGGTATATTTGTCATTCTTTAGCTTAAGAAATGAGTTTTCTAAATTTTAGCATTAAAATTGAAAATTTACCAGAAATTACAGGATTTGACCAAATCCCGTAAAAGCTCTGTAGTTTGTATACTTGCAGGACACCTGGGAGAAATCTAACACTTGGGATGCGTTCCCTAATGTACAAGGATGGAGAATGAGCTATCAGATTCAGAATCTGAGCCTTCCATATGTCCGATCAACGCTGGTCAAACATGGCCACTTCAGCAGAAATTGCCATGTTTCAGCCTTAAATCTTGGACAGTTTTTGATTTCGTGGGATTTTGACCATATATTGTGGATCTAAAGGAGGAATTCGACCCTCCTAGTATATTTTGGATCTAATCATGATATTTAGGAGACATTTTAGCATTTTTGGTTTTTAGACTCTTGTATAAATACTCTTAAGCTTAAACTAGTAAGACACTCTTGATATGAATGAAGAAACTTGAGAATTTGCACTCTTGAAGATCAGCTCTATGTTTTGTTCATGTGAATTATTATGGTGATTTGAATGCTACTGGAGTTCTTTCTTAGCTGAATTCAACCAAAGTGTACCAAGGAAGCATTGGAGGGCCCCCATTGCCAACTAGTACACTCTTTCCTTGTGTTCTTTTTCAAGTACATGTTTTAGATCAGATCTTGCTTGTTGTAGATGAGTTTTATCTTGCTGTAGGTAGATGAATTTCATAGCTTAGTTACATGCTTAATGTTTTCAAGCCTTACTCATATTGTGAATGGTTTCTTGAATGAGAATTCAATGTGCAGTTTGACTTCAAGCATTAAGATAGTTTTGAATGCTTTTGAGTTATTTATGCTTTCAGTATTTTGATTTGATTTGATGATAGTTGTTAATGAATGAATGAAAGAAGACAATGAATGCATCTCTTGAATAAGAGTTTTGTTCTTCTAACATTTGATAGGTCTTAAAATTTCTCTTGAATGCTTACTGTTTTTACTCTTTATAAAAACAAGTGTTGATTACTGTTATGAGATCTATGAAGATGACTTTTGAATAGAAGCTTAGCATCTCTTTCATATTCAACCTTAGAATAGGTTTTTGGTTTATCTCCATTTAAGATAAAAACTATCTCTAAATCCATATACTTTGGATGTGCCTCTAAGTTTTACAAACACCGGATTGACAATCATTTGCACTCTAATTTACTTGGGTAGATTTGAGCTCAACAAAGGGATTTTGACAGTTACCAGTAGGGCACATCAGTAGTTAGTGGGGATTGGAAGTGATGAACTTCCAAATTTGACATGGGATCCGGAAGTCCATTGGGTCAAAATTTTGTTTCATCTTATGGGGATCCAAGAGTGGAGGATCTAGTATGGATACTTTGAGCAGACAGTCATGATCAGAGTAGAGAAGCATCAACATGATGGTCCCTGTTAGAGACTAGCATGGGACCTTGGGATTATAGGGTTGGGCATTTCATTGATTGATGGAGATGAGCGGATGTTTGCAGGGGTAAGTCACTTTGCTTTCCCATTGAGTTTCAGTATTGGGGAGAGCAAGTCACTAGCTGGTGATTCGTTGAGTTCTTGTAGTACCTCACTATGGCAATAGCATGTTCAGTCGGTGGGGGTTGTGTTGATTTTGGTATGGTTTGGTAGGATAGACCCATTTCGGGTTGAGGCCATCTTTTATGTGCAAGAGACTCATTGTGTTGATATGTTAAAGAAATATACTCCACAGGGCATTACAGTTCACATTCTGGTATGGGATCCAGGAATTGAAGTGCTTGGTAGTTCAGTGTTTGATCGAGTTGAGTTTCGAGTAGAGTAGTTGCTTGGAGAGTTGACTGATATTCTTTGGCCATTGATCATTCTACTCATCAAGAGAATGTGGGTGTCATGCGTGGTGAGCACTTGGAGAGACCACATATTGAGGGGAGTCTACCTTGTGTCACATAGGTGGATATGGGACCTTGGTATCATATGTAGTTGGATTCAGTTATTGCTTGAGGACAAGCATTATTTCGGCAGGGAGGAATGTAATGTCCCCATTTTGGGACATTCTAACAATACAACATTTCAGAGTATTATGCTTATCCGAGTAGCCAGATAGGGGTGATAGAGAGTTTGGGAGATATTGAGGGGTTTATTTGGGCCTGACTTGCATCGATCATCATCAAGATCCATTTCACATAGATGGGCTTTGGTTTCATTGCATTCCGACGATTTCCATAATTTTGAGTTATTATGGATCATATCTTAATTAAATTCACTAAGAAGGTCATAATGGGAATATTACTTAGAGAAACCTCTTAGTGTAATAGCTCATCAGAATCGGGAGGAAGAGAACTACAGGATAAGATGATGAGAAGTGTCTTTCAGTGGCCGGAGAAGCCATCGGGATGGATAAATCACTTTTTAGAGGTAAAATGGTTAATTAATTAATTAATTAAGTGATTTAATCAAGGAATAATAAAATAAAGTAAAAGTCACTTGGAGGAAAAAGGTCAACAATTAATTAGGGTTTCCGGAAGCTATAAAGGGTAAAGAAACCTAATTCATTATGCATTGTTATGATTTGATGTTGAGAGTTCCCAGAGGAGGAGGAGAGCCGACCTTATTGTTTTGTGGATTTTTGGAGGAAACCACCACCATTGATCGATTTAGGTGTTGAGAGACACACCCTATCCCATCCGAGATACCATCCAAGTATTTCATCGTACTTTTCAGGAGTATGCATTGCAAAGTGCGCAACTCATCCAGTGAGGGTGCAAGTTAGTTTGAGGGTTTGGAGAGCTGCACGAGATCCATATCCATATTGCAGTTTCCTTCCAACCCATTTGAGATCTAGCCAAGGTGCTTCTATTGAGCCATCTATCGTCAGATTCTGACAATGGAACCTTTCATATCAATTCATTCATCCATTTAGGGCGTTGCTCTTCCAAACAAACATTTGGTGTTGCATGTAGAGTATCAGAGCAGATCCGAACAAATCCTTTCGACCCATTTCCTTATTTGGTGAGATGATAATTTTGAGATATATAGAAACATATTCCATTGGTGGAATCCTTTGGGGCACATCTAGTGCTCCAGGAGGTGTGCAAACCCCCCAGGGGTCTAGATCCAGTGCCTTAGAGACCAGATTTGAGATCTGGCACTCACCCATTTCAGTCTAGAGGCCAGGGCACTTCTTTTGGAGTAGCTTCCAACATATTCCAATGATTTGAACTTCCGGATGAGTTTTCCAGCTGGTAGCGGTTACCGTACTTCGCCGAAAATTGCATATTTTCTCCAATCTATCTGTGCATGCATCAGATCTGCTATCATCTTCTAATCATGGGTATTTTTATGTTATTTGATTGTATTCCAGTACTGATCCATGATATTTGGATGACATTTATATTCTATATTTCCAGTAGACTAGTAGACTATTGTATTTCCATGCTTGAACTGTATAATACATGATATTGGGCAGTTGAAGTTCTTTACTTCTGCGTGAATCCTTTATATGATTTTTAAACCATAAATATGAAACATGCACATGCAATAACCAACATGAACATGCAATAACCCACATGCACATGCAATAACCATCAAGATATCGAACATACAACTGAAACACATGCAGAAACCCCTAGTGTATCAGATCTGCAAGACAAAATAATAGATCACTGGAAAATATCTTGATTAGCGGGATCAGGGATATTACACGCCCAAAACTACTCTATTATTGAGGACCTATGTCAAACCCCTTGTGTGATGTCGGCTTTGGAGGTACTCCAGATGTGTCCTTCACATAGGAATGCCTTATTATCTACGTTAAGAGATCTAGAACCTAGTGTCTCAAAAGTTATCAAGTTTGACATCACATATGTGAAGGCTCACTTGCCTTACCATGTGGATTTCCAAATCCACATGGGGTACTCAAAGTATACCATAAAATATGTGGTTTTTGATGAAGGCACTGCTACATGTGTGATGTCCCTGATCTATTGGAAATATTTCGGTTCTCTGCCTCTTTCCAAGTCATCGAACATCTTGACTTCTTTTGACGATCATTCCTTCCTCTCTCATGGTATTCTTCCTACCTTTCCAGTCTAGTTAGGTGGGAAGATGGTAGAGCTAGAGTTTGAGGTAGTTGATGCACCTCTTGATTATAACTTGTTACTAGGACGCAATTTGACCTATGCTATGGTCGTCATCGTATCATCCATTTTTCGTACTCTTTGTTCTCCTCATGAAGGGAAGATCGTGACGATCGACCATTTATCCTTTGTGTATGCTAGTCCCAATGCATCTGTTGGACCGTCGATCCATGTGATCTACAATTCTCAACCAACAAATGAGAATGTTGGTGTTGGAATGTTTCTTCCCTTATGGGTAATTTCGACTTCACGACACTGATTCACCACGTTTATGCCATGTCCAGTAGGCCCATTTCGAAAAGGAGGTCCTTTCCTTTCCACACTTCCTATTTTAGTGATTCATGGACCCTACCTTCCCCGACTTCATCTTGTGAAGGTTAGTCACATGTTGGAATGGCCATGCCACTATCGACAATGGATATTGTGTATCAAGTTGTTATTGACTCTTCCATTTATCCCGATCCTGTTACCTCATCGAAAAACGAGGAGGATCACTTTCTTAGGCCCATGTGGGCCACTTCTTTGTATTTTTCACATGACTGCCTTGATGAGACTTTTGCTTCAGATGAATCCATCATCGAATCCATGAATGGTTCCGACAAGCCTTGGGACGATATGCATCATTGCTCTTTTTTTCTCCCAGGCTTGAAAGAATCGAACAAAATGACTTTCGATCTACTTTGAGTGAGATAGTCGGTCACGTCATAGTTCCATTTGATATGCATGGAATTTTTTCTAAAGGAAATATTGTGAATATTTCTCCTACCATCACAATCAATTTCTCTCGTACCCCTAGCAAGGTTGAAAACGTAAATATCGGTGTAGATTGTTCGCCAGAAGAAATCATGATCTACACCAAAATCTTCAAGGAATTCTGAGATGCATTTTCTTGGTCATATGAAGAGATTCTAGGAATCGACCCTCGTATTGTCAAGTATGAGATTAGAAATTATTCAAATGATAAACCTGTTCGACAACATCTTAGAGTTTTCAATCCTCGGAAGGCCCCTGCTATTAAGGCAGAGGTGGAGAAGCTACTTAATGTTGGTTTCATCTACCCGGTTCCCTTGAATGAATGGGTATCCAATCCTGTTCCCGTGAATATTAATAATGGAACTATCTATGTATGTATGGACTTTCGTGACCTGAAAAAGGTTTGTCCTAAAGACAACTTCCTGACACCTTTCATCGATCATATTCTTGACAAGTGTGTGGGAAGCGAAGTATTTTATTTTATGAAAGTATTTTAAGGGTATAACCAAATTCAAATTAAACCTGAGGATCAATACAAGTTGACATTTATTTGTCATTGGGATACTTTCACATACTGGAAAATGCATTTTGGCCCTAAAAACATCAGAGCAACCTTCCAAGGTGCCATGACATTCTCTTTTCACGATCTTATGCATATAGTCAAAGCTTACCTTGATGATCTTGCTTCTCACTCTCGTAAGAGAGTGGATCACACTACGCACCTTCAGCTTGTTTTTGAAATATGTTGTTACTATAGAATCCAATTGAACCCTCACAAGTTCATCTTTTGCATTAGGTTTGGTCATCTTTTAGGATTTATAGTTTCTAAGACCGGGATCATGGTAGATCCATTAAAGGTTGAGGAAATTATTTGATTTCCTCCCCTTCACACTATTAGACAAATTCAAGGTTTACAGAGGAAAGCTAACTGTATACCTCATTTTATAGTAAATTATGCTAATATCACTAAGGGTTTCATGTGTCTTTTGAAGAAGGACACCCCTTTTATTTGGGATGAGTGAGCCCATGAGTCCTTCGATGCTTTGAAGAAAGCCTTGGTATCGATGCCTCTACTGAAGTCTCTTGACTACAATATGGATTAATTTCTTTATATAGCCACGTCTAAGGAGATGATTGGTATGGTTTTGGTTCAAGAGGATGATGATCTCTGCAAGCACGTCATCTACTATCTTAGTCGAAACTTAGTTGGTCTTGAACTTAATTATTCTCACGTTGAAAATCTAGCTTTGGTTGTCGTTCACATAGTCCGACGTTTGTGTCATTATATATTACATTGAAAGAATACTGTGGTTTCCGATGTCAATCCATTTCAATACGTCCTTATCAGGCATATCATAGGGGGGAAATATAATAAATGGATTGTCATTTTACAAGAGTTTGATCTCTATTTATCTTCTGCGAAATCCAAGAAATCACTAGTCTTTGCATATTTAATTTACGATTTTCCACTATTAGATGAGGATGTTATCCATCTTGATTCATTTTTGGATGAACGCATTTTTCTTGTCTCGTCATCCGACCCCTGGTATGGAGACATTGTTCTCTATCTTCAAACTTTGAAGTTCTCTCAACATCTCTCACGATATGACCAATGACATGTAATATACCAAGATAATAATTATACTATTGTCGACGACACTTTGTATTTCCGAGGAATAGATAATATCTTGCATCAGTGTTTAACTCACAGAGAAGCCAAGTCAGTCCTGAACAATTGCCACAGTGAAGCTTGTGGTGGTCATCTATCCGGGCTTGCGACAACCCCAAAAAATTTGCAAGACGGTTATTTTTGGCCTTCTATCTTTAAATATTGTATTGAAGTGGTTAAGAAGTGTCACCCCTGCCAAGTTTTCACTCGAAAAATTCACTCGCATCCAGCCCCTCTTCACCCAGTCATTACCATTGGTCCCTTCACCAAGTGGGGGGTGGACTTCATGGATTGCAACCCAACTTCGATTGAGGGGTATCAACACACTATCATGGTCGTCGACTACTTTACTAAGTGGGATGACACCATGCCTATAGTTAAATCTTATGGGAATACTACTACCTTCTTCTTATTCAATCAAATTATCACCAGGTTCGGTATCCCGTGTGAGATTGTCATTGATCATGGAAGTTACTTTCAGAAACAAATGATGGAAGAACTATCATATAAGATGGGGTTTAGACATGGTCATTCTTCTCCTTATTACCCCCAGGAAAATGGAAAAGTAGAGGTTGTCAATAAGTCTCTCAAGACCATTTTGCAAAAAAACATCAGCTAAAGTAAATCCGACTGGCACATTATGCTACATCCTGCACTCTGGGCATACCGAACCTTGGTCAAGACTGCCACTAGATTTTCCCCTTTCCAATTAGTACATGGTGTGGAGTTGATATTACCTATTGAATGCGAAATCCATTCTCTTAATTTGGCAATCATGCTCCTACCAGAAACTTCTGATCTCGAGTGATGCCTTGTACACCTAGAGAGTCTTGAAGAGAAACGTCAAGATGCCTCCATGACTATCGAGGTGAAAAAAATATGTGTCAAGTTCCAATGTGATAAGTCTATCTATCCTCAATTATACACTAAGGGTGACTTGGTCCTCTTGTATGATCAAGCCAAAGAACCATTGGGGGTAGGCAAGTTTAAACCCATGTGGCACAGTCCTTATATCGTGCGACGTGTCTTAGAAAAAGGATCCTATGAGTTAGAAGATTATGAAGGGAATATGTTGGTCGAGCTCAGGAATGGGCTCTACTTGAAAATATATTATTCTTGAGCTCTAAGATTGGGAAAAAATCTTTGTATACTAATGTACTTTAGTATATATATATATATATTCCCTTTCTTTTCATCTTCAACTTACTTATCAAATTTTCAATTGGTTGGTAGATGTCAACAGAGTCTTCGGTCTACCTAGTATTCACAGATGGAGCTAGTCATCATACATGGAACTTGGCTTCCATCACTTGGATGGTTTACTCACCCAGGGGTCTATTGGTGTCTTCAGGTGGCATATGCCTAGGCCATCCATGAATAATGTGGTTGAATATATCACCATTATAAAACTTTTGCGCGATGCTATCTCACATGGTATTTTCTCTTTAGAAGTTCTCCTGGATTCCCAGTTAGTAGTATGTCAGTTGAACGGTAGTTACCGCATGTGTGATCCTAATTTACTCTGACGATTCCTACGGGTACATCTTTTAGAACAAAAATTTGATTTTATTACTTATTATCACATTCCTAGGAGTTCAAATCATGTATCCGATGCTTATGCTAATTTCGTTTTAGATGGTAATTTGTCACATAACTAAAGAAAAGAAAACCATCTCATAAATGTACACATTATAAATATAAGTAAAGCTGAAGATCCATGTTTTATATATATTTCAAAAAATATGGTGTTTATAGCACAAAATTGGGGCTAATATCCTCAACAAACATATACAGTAAGTACTACAATATCCATGAAATATATGCCTATGGCGCTGGATGTGTACCATGGTAAAAAACTATGATGTTTGCAAGACGCCAAAAGAGTCGCACCCAAGCTCTGGACACACCAACCACTTGTCGTTGCATGGCTTCTGGCAGATCCTCTACCTGAACCATGGGAATCCTATGAGTCAAACGAGAAAAGTTTCTCTGCACATTTTGAAGGACTCTCTCAGCTTCTCCTCTCATCGCCTCATCTCCCCAGTTCCTCCGACAATGTCAAGGAAGCCCTTCTAGCCATTGTAGACCCACGTCTATGTTACACAAGTGTCTAGTTAGTACTTAAGCACCATGGGAATCCTATGAGTCAAACGAGACAAGTTTCTTTGCACATTTTGAAGGACTCTCTCAGCTTCTCCTCTCATCTCCTCATCTCCTTGGTTCCTCCGACGATGTCAAGGAAGCCCTTCTAGCCATTGCAGACCCACGTCTATGTTACACAAGTGTCTAGTTAGTACTTAAGCACAATTTGTTCTACTATACAAAAAATTTAAAAAAATGAAATATTTAAAATCATTTGACATACCTATGTCCTCGTAGGTGGTACCTAGTGGGAGTGGCATGTTTGGATCCCCTTTGAATTTGATCCTTGCATATGGATAGTCATCCAAAGTGATGACCTATTGATGCCACCAGTAGAAGAAATGCTCGTTGTAGGGTGTGGGCACCCTACCTCCCCCCTACCAGCTCATTACCTTAGCCCACCGTTCCATGGTTGGATCACGAGGTCCTCTCAAAAGAATATTAACTCTAGGTCCCAAACCTAGAACCCGTTTGAAGAAGAAACTGCATAAGATAGAGGAAAACCCAAAGTTCCTCTTGCTACCCTATTTGCACTCTGTCAACTGCCTCTTCATGTTAGCCAGTAGTGAGGTACACCAATCATTTACTGTGGGTCTTAAGAAGTCTACTACATAGAACATGAGAAACCTCGATGCCTGATGTAGCAAAGTCGATCCTATGATCCTGGTCAACATGAGGACAACAATCTTGAGACTAATACTATTTATCATAGGTGGGGAGTTGACTCCAGACCTTAGGAGTCCCTGTTACACAATGGGCATCTATGTATTCCTCTATTTTTATTCTGCTCCCTGCTCCCCGTGATTTGAGGTTTACAACCTCTCCCCGGTGTGATAATCTAGTCAAAAATTAGATATCCTCTACTTCAATCCTCAATGGTTGCCCATCAAGGTTGAAACTTTCACTGTTAGGGTCCTAGTAACCCACAAGCATCTCAAGCAACCTCACTTGGGATCTCATCCCTTTGAGTGCCCAAAATTTATATAAGCCACATATTTTCAAGGCCATTTAGGTCCTTGGATCTCTATTCACAACAACATCTACCTCCTCGTTCTCTCTCTCCCTCCATTCAAGCACCATCCTGCCAGATAAAAGTCAAATTTTGAGTTAGCAACCGTAGAAATTATTGATTATGGAATTGTACATGAGATTCTTCACTTAAATTCGTGTATAGGGCTAGGTATATGCGCCCTGTAATTTTCATAGTAGCATATAACCCATCGTATATGCGATTCGATAAGGGACAACCCGCGTACACCGAATTACATAATTTGCGCGCTAATTTACTTAAAATTTGAAACCTAATTTAAAAATTTAATCCATTGGAAATGAAGAGGAGGGGAAGAGGAATTACTTGGTCCAGACGATTTTTGATTTCATTGTCTGATGCTCCCACAATCACTAGTTGAATCTTGGAGGTAATTTGGTCCAACTTTCACTATTTGGGTAAAAAGTCAAAATGGCATAGTATTTTTTGGTTTTATTACTATTTATAACAGTTTTTACCCACTTTCTATAGTTTTGAGTCATTTTTTTGCCTAATGGACTAATACAAAGGTGGATTGAGTTGGTTTTTGTAGTTTTTATAAGGGATTCTTGCAGATTTCAACGTTATGTTGGTCATTCATCACCATGGGTAGGTGTTTTCACTACCCAACATATAGGATAGGTATCCATTCCATCATGCATTTTGGAATTATCCTATAACTGACACTTTTTATGCCTTAGGTATGAACCCATTTGTTGTGACACAAAACCTTCCATGTGCTAAAATTTGTGTCGTTATCGAGTGGTAGAGACTTACCGAACATGGATGCCCTAGTTAGATCCCCTACTTCTTTTAGTGCCCATGCAAAGATGTTTTCCATAGGACCAAGAGTCCCTCATATCTAGTACATGACTTTATGTTGAGCCTCATTTCTCACTCATAAACATGTTTCCTTATACCTAGAGGACTCCCAACCGAGTTTAATTTAAGCTCTTTTCCAACTCGTCTTCAAAAAGAGAAAATATTGTTGAGTGAGCTTGTCTCTTTCACACTCATAAATTGGACTTGAAAGGACATATATTTGGCACAAGTTTATCCTTTTTTCACACCAAGTAGACTAAATTCCATGAAAAAGGACATCTTTTAGCATTAAGTTGCAATTGCATCTCATGTCCTTGCTTGCAGTATTGAGCCTATAGTCGGTTCTCGCTTTGTGTTATAAACTGTTTTCCTCAACAGTTTTTTGCGTCCTCAACCAAGTAGAGCCTCGTTAATAGCCTTCGCAATTTGACACCCTATACGTAGGAGGGAACATTCCCTGAGTGTCTATCTCCTGCATGCATCTCCTTGCATTGAGCATAGGTATGTTCCACTATTGGAACTAGTTTTTCTTACTTGGGACACTCATTTTCTCCTATGTATCATAACATTCATTTGTCTATGAAAAAAAAAAAATGCAGGCGGGAAGGGAGTATTATCTTATGTTGGAAGTAGTCATGTCGCCTTTGAATAGAGAAAAAGGTTATTGATTCCATTCATCATCATAATTTTTGGATTAGCATGGCCTTAGGAAGCTGAGCTTGTTACAGAGTCTTCTCTACCAACTAGTTACTCTTCCAGTCCCTATAGATAATTTTATTGATGCCTCCTTGATGCAGACCCCCTTATTCTCCCTTGAGAGTGCATGACCTCTCGGTCAAGGATCTATGATTCTCAGAGATAAAATGGCTCTTCGAAACCTTGATAGTTTCACTAGTGATTAAACATGGGGCCTTTCATTCTGCTAGTGCAGGTTCTATGGCACCCACAACCTTTCCCTTCGCATTGTTGAACCATCAAAGTCTAGGCGCTAGCTCCTCTTCTGTTATCCCTTTCCCATATGTGACCTCGAGCTATGTCCACACAATATTGCAGGGTGGTCTGAAGTGGTTTGAGATCATATCACTTTTATCCCCACAATTTGCTAGCAGTTTCCACACATCCCTTTTGAAAATAATGTGGTTTTAATTGCGGCCTGCTCCAAGATTTTTAAAACCCAAGCACCTTTTGTTCCCGCAATCAAGCACGATCGTCAATCTTGCGATATCAAACATTGCCTCCTAATTGATGACTAAGGTATGTCCTCTTTCTTCCTTGGTCAACTATCCATCAATGACCCTTTTCCTCTTTTTCCACACAATCCCATATATCTACGATCTAATGACGCGTGCCCTCCTTTCCAATCTATGACTACGATTGGTTTCTCCTTTCAGGCTTCAAGAGTTTCAACTCTCAACTCTTGTTTCCTCCACAATAATTCCACCTGAATTCAACGATCTGTCGAAGAGTGTCCCTCACAGATCAACGACTAGGGTTCACTTATTCTCTTTGGGCTTCGAGAGTTTCAACTCTCAATATTTGATTTCTCCTGGATTTTTTTCACCCGAAGATGATGATATTTCGACGTGTGTCCCTCGCAGAAAATGAATGAGGTTCACTTTTGCTCTTCGGGCTTCGAGAGTTTCAATTATTAATCTTCTCTTTCTCCTAGAGTGCTTTCACCCAAAGACAATGATCTGTCGATGTGTGCCCTTCACAGATAAATGACTGAGATATGCTTCGACTCTTCAGGGTTCAAGGGTCTCAAATCCTCGACTGAGATCCTCAAAATGACTTTTCCCCAAAGTCTCAGATCTATTGGCACGTAACCCTAGCGACCAAAGGTCGGGATTTACTTCGGCTCTTCAGAAAATACTCACTCTTGTGTAGACAAAGAGACTTAAAGCTCTTGTACTTTTCTCAAATATGACAGTCCGAAATGATCCCACTCCCTCTTGAACAGATTTTAGTTGATGACTCATGTAATATTCAGAACTTTGTTTCCATTGATGATTTATCCTGCTATCTCTCATGAGATTTCTCCTGCAAACCCTTTGACTCTTTAGAGGGTTACTTTGACACTTAGTTGAATTTTAGATCTATGCACTCATTGCAACAGATTCTTACACAAGACTTAGCTTCTTGCAGGTGACTATGCATGCCTTGCAGCAATCCCTTTGCACTCCTTGCAAATGGAAATTTCTACACTATCTCTTATGATCTTATGAGTCGAAACAGACTCTGTCACTCACAGTAGATTCGCATGCAACACTTAATTTCTCACGGATGACTATGCACACCTTGCAGCAGTCACTTTGCACTCCTTGCAAAGGGAAAGTTTTGCACTATCTCTCCTAAGATTATGAGTCGAAACAGACTCTGTCAATGCAATCCTTGTGGACTGTATGAACTCCTTGCATGAACTCAATGAAGAGTATAATTGAAACTTATCTAAACACTTCATAGTTTCATATACTCAATAATATAATTCATTCGTTCATGAAAACAACAATAACATCGAATTGTAAACAGTAGTAACACCATGCATTGGATCAATTTTCCTTTGTTATATTCATTCAAAAGTAAATGGCTACAACTATGATAAAACAACAAAAAAACTCAACAACAACTAAATTATAGAAAACTCCTACTAAATTGCAGTAGTCTCCTTTGTAATATCCCTCGATCGAACCCAAATGTAAATATAATCCAAATATATTTAAGCTAGTGATTTGTTTAGACATCATTTTTGTAATACACCTTTCATGGCATGGTGCATGCATATACTACGCAGTAAAGGGATGTAATGTGTACATTTCTGAATATCATGCATAGTAAATAAGGTGTGCGTAACCTTAAAGACAGAGGATACAACGCATAGTAACAAAGTGCACGCGATATTAAGGTCAACGAACCTTTGTGTATATAATATGCATTATAGGATGGTGAGCTAGTATTATAAGCTATAATTCTTATGTCTTGGAATTAGGTTAGTGCTCCTAGATGTTAAAGGGCCAATGTGCGAGCGGGCATTTTGTTGTCAATGGCGAGAATCCACAGATGGAGAAAATCGACGGTCATTGGGTAGGCTTGAGTCATGGAATTGCACGAGGTATAGTGCATGGGATCATTTCTTATCACCGAAGTCACGAAATGATTATCCCTTTCGCGATTTCGGCTACCGGGACATTAAAGAAAAAAGGAGTAGCTCCTCCACTACATCGGGAATCCTTGAAACCCAAAACGCGAAATGTGAGAAGCTGCCCAGGAGCCATTTTAGAATTTTGGCTATCGAGACATCAAAGAACAAAGGAGTAGCTCCTCCACTACATCAAGAATGCTCGAAACCCGAAATGCAAAATGCGAGAAGCACCCAATAGCCATTTCGACATTTTGGCTACCAAGACTTCAAAGAACAAAGGAGTAGCTCCTCCACTACATTGGGAATCCTCAAAATCTAAAATGTGAAATGTAAAAGCTACCCAGGAACCATTTCTACATTTTGGCTACCGGGACTTCAAAGAACAAAGGAGTAGCTCCTCCACTTCATCGGGAATCCTCGAAACCCGAAACGCGAAATGTAAAAGTTGTTCAGGAGCCATTTCGGCATGTCGGCTACCGGGACTTCAAAGAACAAAGGAGTAGCTCCTCCACTGCATCGAGAATCCCTGAAACTCGAAACGTGAAATGCTCAACTCAACTCAATGAATATTGAGTAAGTAAGTGGTTGAGACCTCAACTCAGTTTAATGAATATTGAGTAAGTGGTTGAGACCTCAACTCAACTCATAAATGGAGGGTGTGAAAAAGGCCCGGAGAAATCAACTCGTGGTACCCTTGTATGCAGATCTCCCTGCAAGAGCCATGCTGAGTTAAGATGGCGTCTGACGAAGGAGTTTCATTCGGGTTTGACTGAGGAGCTTGCACATGCTAATTTGGACTTTAATGTCTCAACTACCTTCCTGCTGCGAAGGTGGAAAATTTCCCTGAGTATATATACTCAGTTTTTGTATTTCTGTAGGGATGGTAGAGTAGGGCTCCCAACTGTATTGTTTTAATGAAGCATTGGTTTTCTTGGGTATGTATCTATACATGAGATTTCCTTGTTTAATGTAAGGCAACTCTCTTTTCCATATTGTTTTGATCTCATACTAAAAGAGTTCATGACTAAATGATTCACATGAATCATCATGATTGTGTTATGATAAAGGATTTATTATAGTGTTGTTATGTTCTTTTAGTGTTTTTCTTTTGAATATAAGAGGTTCTTGTGTTCAAAGTTTCCTTCTATAGGTTTTTGGAAGCCCGATGCCTATAAAAACCCTTCATATTTCCTCACATAAGTCTTCCTCCTACTCACCCTTATAACAACTTACTGCCTAAAATTCAATCAAGGCCTCATCTGCTTGCGCATGCCCGACCTAGTTTCTAAGTTAGAACGATACTGTTCCGAGTTCAAATTCATCCATCACCCTTTATCAACAAATCATGACATAAACTGATGGGCCTCAAGCTTACTCCTGTTGCAATCCAGGAGTGACTTCTGATGCTAACATTTTTGGCATCATTGCCGAGGATGAAGTTGAAAATTTTCCTTGGGATTGAATGACATTAAGCCTCTGATTCTAAAGTTGCATCAGGCATCAGAGCTTTACGATATTGCTACTTTGCACCTAGTGACTCCATTGTGACGAATCCACTGTGGTGAACCTATTGTTTTAGTTGTGGCTTCCATATGTAGACACACGTGGTCCCATCCATAGCTGCCTCTAGCTACACCTGAAGCTGATCCAGAGATGATTTTCAGAAAAGGAAAGGCCTCTAAAGGAGAAACTTCCATTGCTGAACCAGGTAATCTGCCATCTCCTTCTCTGGGAAATCCATTTTCTTCTTCTCAACTTCCTAGTAGACCTTTTTCTAAAGTTTCCCATTTCCTGAATTTCAAGAGTGTTCCTGCTGAGTTTTCCCCTCCTGTTCTGGGATTGGAAGGAGAAATCCTAGTCACTCCCCTCTTCCCTGAAGTTGTACCTTGGCATAGACCTAGGAGCACAGAATATTTCACCACTCCTAGCTTTACCACTCCTCCTCTTGTTACCGTTACTTCTACTGCACAGAGAGAAGCATTTGCTGACTCAAGCCCTTTAGCCTTCCCTATGAATCCCCCATTGTTTCCCCTTCCACCTAGAAGCTCATTTCCAGTATCCCCTATTCGATCTCCTTCTCCTCCGAGTTCTCCTCCACCTAATATTCCTATGGCAGGAGAAAATCCCCCATGACTAGAATGGAGGCTATAATAGCTTCTAGGTATGCTCCCCTTGTGTTACCTCAGCCTCTCAATGCCCTTCCAACAGATGGCTACCTTAAGTAGTTGCCCAAATTTACAGGCGATGGGGACATAGTTGCAGAAGAACACCTCGAAGCCTTTTACAGTTTTACAGATGATCATGTTATCATGCATGAAGACGTATGGATGGGAATTTTCATCCATAGCCTTGAAGGTGAGGCTAGAAAGTGGTTTAGGGACCTACCTCCTGGATCTATTGATGATATTGAGGCATTGGATAATGCCTGTTTGAGACAATGGGGAGAGAAAAAAGACTTCATGTATTACATGACAGAGTTTGGGTCTTTGAAGAGAAAGGAAGGAGAGTCTATCTTTGACTTCTCCAAGATATTCAATAAAATGTACAATAAGATCCCCGTTGAAATAAAGCCCTCAGAAGCCTCTGCTAAGATCACTTATGCTATCAATTTTGATCCTGATTTATGCCTTATGTTGAGGGAAAGGAGAGCCACTACTCTGGCTCACATACAGGATGCAGCCATGGAAGTAGAATCTAACATACTGGCTATTGACCGAATCAAAAATAAGGATGATAGAGACATACCCAGGAACAGACCTGAAGCCTCCCCATCAAATTCCTCTCCCCTATGAACAGTGTAACTAAAGTGCTAAAATTTCTTTCAGCTAGAATGGAAAGGTGGGAGTTAGAAGGGAAGCCCGTCTATAGAAATCCCCAAAATATTGATAACAGAGGCTTCAGACGGCCTAGCAACAATGTGCCATAGGATTTTCCAAGGGAACAAAGGAGAAAAGACAGAGATGAGTAGAGGATTCAAACCCCTCTCCAAAGTAACCTAGTTTCCCATGAGGAAGGAGAGGAGTTTCCCATGAGGAAGGAGAGGAGATAGATGAGCTCGACTCTGAAATTCACTGTATTGAAGAAACCTTCCCTTTTCCTCATTTGACTCAATCTATATATGAATAATCCCTTATGAACAATAAAGTCAATGAGTTGGGTAAAGGGGAAAGGCCAACAACACTCCTAAAAGATATCATCTCAGGTCAAAGAAGAAAGAAGGAAATTTTGATAGCCATGATCAACCTCTCAGAGTGGAAAAACCTGCTAAACCTATAACAATCACTACTAAAGAGAAGAAAACTCAGAATACTTCACCAACAACCAAAGAACCTGTCTCTGAGGTAAGGGAAGCTCCTAAGCCTTTTCTCTCCTTTAGTTTTGAGCATGAAATTCAGAAGATTAGAATTCTCGTACCCCTCTCAGAGCTAGTTAAAAATGAAGATTTCAAAAGGTCCCTCTCCAAGCTGCTACAATCTGAGTCCCCCCAGCCTTCTACAGACTCAATAAATCTTCAAGATGAAAATCTAGTAGTTGTCCTAGGTCCCATGGTAGAAGACAGAGATGATTCATCCCGTCCCTTATACACATCCCTAAACATACATGATAAAGTGTTGCATAATTGCCTCATGGATTCAGGAGATTCCCACAACCTTATGCCCAAAATAGTCATGGAAGAATTGGGACTGGAAGTGAAAAAGTCTTATCACGATTTATACTCTTTTGATTCAAGGAGGGTGCAATGCCTTGGATTCATCAAAGACTTGGTGATCTCTTTTTTTCATCTACCAATGAAGAGTGTGGTCATGGACATTGTAGTAGCTGATGTTCCCCCCAAGTTCAGCATGCTGTTGTCAAGATATTGAATTAAAAAACTTGGAGGAACACTATAGATGGATCTCACATATGCCACCATTCCAGTGTTTGTAGGGGAACACAGGAGGTTGTACAGAGAAGATCAGCTGGCCTACATTGTCAGTGATGAAGTAGACCCCACTAATCACCCCATCTTTGTGCTTGACACTAATTTGGGTTCTAGTTTATTAAAGATCACTTAGACTCCTAAAGCCCCTTTTCAAATCAGAAAGCAACCCATATTTAATCATGAGATACCTCCTCCAACCACCTCTGTTTGGAAAATGTTCTTCGACGGAGCTTCTTCTAGCGAAGGTGCTGGTGCTGGAGTGGTTCTTGTGTCTCCTTGGCAGGAAACCATATCCTTGTCATACAAGCTAGAATTTGAAGCTACCAATAATGTGGCAGAATATGAAGCTCTTGTTCTAGGTATGAGGGCTGCAAAAGAAATGGGAATTAAGGACGTAGCAATGTTCGGAGATGCTGAGTTGATAATCCATCAAGTCAAAAATTCTTATCGAGCTAAGCATCCTTGACTCAGGGATTACAAAAATGAGGTGTGGGACCTGATTGATAATTTCTTCTCGGCTTTCAACATTTCTTTTATTCCTAGAGAGGAAAATACTTTGGTTGATTCCTTGGCTATCTCAGCTAGTCTGTTAAAGATCCTTCTGCCACCTAAGATCAAATATGAGGTTGAGATAAGATATAGGCCATCTATCCCAGGCAATATCAAGCATTGGAAGGTATTCTAAGACGATCTTGAAATCAAAAGCTTTCTTCAGTCCGTCGACGAATTTTCTGCATTGCACATTGATCAGGATCCTGATCTCGAAAGTTACCCTCACCCTGAGGTATTTTTAAATAAAATTGCTAATCACCATATTATTCATTTTCCTAGCAATCACATTCCGAAGGGACTAGTCCCTTTAGAAAGATTGTTCAATGGGAATGATGTGGCAATAAAGGGTAGGGTTTCAAATGGAGATGATGATACAACAGAGTGCAATATTGGCATACATGAGGCGCCTAAGTTTTTCAAGTTGTCAAGTAGTTTGACCAAAGAGCAGAGGGCCGAATATACCAAGTTGTTAAGGGAATTTGTTGATGTGTTTGCATGGACCTATGAAGACCTCAAGACATATGACACATCTATCATTGAACACAAGATCCCACTGAAGGAAGAGGCTAAGCCATTTATGTAGAAGCTAAGATAGATAAATCCCATGTTGTTGGCTGTCATGGAGAGAGAAGTGAAGAAGTTGTTAGATGCCCAAATCATTGTCCCCTTGAGATATTCTGAGTGGGTGGCCAATTTGGTTCCCGTGAGGAAGAAACATGGAGAAATCAAGCTCTGTGTTGATTTTTGGAACCTGAACAGGAGCTCAAAGAAAGACAACTATCCCTTGCCCAACATGGAACACATATTGCAGAGGGTAATTGGTGCATCTAGGATATCCATGATCGATGGTTTTCTGGCTATAATCAGATATCAGTCATTCTTGAGGGCCGAGAAAAAACATCCTTCACCACTCCTTGGGGCACATTCATGTATGCCAAAATGCCTTTTGGATTAATGAATGCAGGAGCAACATTTCAGCGAGCCATGGACATAGCCTTCATCAGGGAGAAATATCAATTTGTGGTGATCTATCTGGATGACATCATAGTCTTCTCCAGGTATGATAAAGAGCACTACTGTCACTTGAGGAAAGTTTTCTTGAAGTGCCAGAGGTTTGGCCTATCCTTGAATCCCAAGAAATCTTTGTTTGCTATGAAGGAGGGGAACTTGTTAGGCCATATAGTATCAACAAAGGGAGTGAGAATTGATCCTAGTAGGGTAGAGGCAATTCAGACCTTGTCACTTCCCAGGTCCAGAAAGGAAGTTCAGGCTTTTTTATGGAAGATTAACTTTCTGAGGAGGTTCATCTCAAATTTTGCTGAGGTGGTGAAACACATCACAACCATGCTCAAAAAGGGAAATGAAGTAAAATGAACTATTGAACCTAGGGAATCTTTTGTCCAAATAAAGAAGGCATTGACTGAGGTACCCATGCTAATCAATCCTGATTATTCCAAGGATTTCCTAATTTTTTCTTTTGCTTCTTTTGGTACAGTAGCAGTGGTCTTATTGCAGAAAAATGGGGAAGGGTGAGAGAAACCCATTTCCTTCTTCAGTAAGGAATTAAGAGATGCATAAATCAGGTATGAGATCATGGAGAAGTAGGCCTATGCCTTGGTGAAAGCTCTCAAATATTTTAGAGTCTATGTCTTGCACTCAAGAGTGACTACATACGTCCCTTCAGCTTCTGTGAAGGACATCCTTATACATCCTAACATAGATGGGAGAATAGGTAAATGGATTGCCAAGATCCTGGAGTTTGACCTGGAGATAAAGCCCACCAAGTTGGTAAAAGGGGAGGGTTTAGCCAAGCTGCTGGCTAAATCCAATTGCAATGCCTTAGGGGTTAGATTCATCAATTCTTACTCAGGAAATCAGCAAGCTGAGTCACCCAACAAAAGCTCTCAGGGTGGCTTATCACTAGAAGAATGCACCTGGTACAGAGACATTTTGTACTTTCTACAAGAGTTGAAGCCTCCTAATGGAATGGGAAAAAGCAAGGAAAGTTATTTAAAGCTCAAGGTGGTCAGATATTTCCTTATTGACCAAGTCTTTCACTGGAGAGATACTCTAGGGGTGTTTCTGAGGCGTCTGAATCCACAAGAAGCCCAGAAAGTGATGTTTAATTTCCATAGAGGCCTTTGTGGAGGGCATAATTTCTGGAATACCACAGCCCATAAAATTCTCAGGGCTAGGTACTACTGGCCCACCTTATTCACTGATGTCTGCAGAGAAGTCAGAGCTTGCATCAAATGTCAAAGGTTCTTAGGAAAGAAGAAACTCAAATCTTTGCCACTAAAGCCTGTAGTAGCTTGAGCACCCTTTCAACAGTGGGGGTTGGACTTCATTGGGGAAATTCATCCTCCTTCAAGTGTCCATCATAGATGGATCATTAGTACAACAAACTATTTCACCAAGTGGATAGAAGTTTCCCCCAGTAGGAGTTCTTCACACAAGGTGATTATTAGCTTCTTAGAAGATATCATATCTAGATTTGGCTATCCCAACAGAATTGTCACTGATAATGTCACTTCTTTCAAGTCTGAGCCTCTGGTTAAGTTCTGTGAGCAGTTCAATATTTCACTAATTCACCCCACTCCCTATTATCCTCAAGGAAATGGACTGGTAGAATCTTCCAATAAAAGTCTAATCAAACTCATTAAAAGGTTATTGGATGACAATAAGAGGGCCTAGGATTCAAAGCTCAAGTTCACTCTATGGGACGATCGAGTGACAACAAAGAAGTCCCTGGGCACCTCAGCTTTTCAACTTGTTTATGGGACAAAGGTTTTTTTTCCCATTCAGATCGCATTACCTGTAGCGAAATTCTTTCAAGATCATGAAGGAGAGCCAGACCATATGGTCAGAATAATTCATCAAGTGGTGGAACTACAACAGATAAGGGAGTAGGTAATGGAATTATCTCACAGTCATCAGCATAAGATCAAGCAAGCTTTTGATAGGAAGGTTAGGAAGGAGGAATTAGAGCTGGGAGATTTGGTGCTTAAGTGGGATCCACCCAGGCAGGATAGGGGAAAACACAACAAGTTTGATGCCCTCTGCATTGGGCCCTTCAAAATATCTGAAGTATTCTTAAATGACATGTACAGGTTGTAGGATTTGGAGGGTGAAGAAGTCTTTAGCGGCCTAGTAAATGGGCATTTCTTGAAGAAATGTTTTGTTTGAACCTTAGACGACTCCTTTGTTTTGTAAATATTATCTTTATTATTTTTCTGTTTATTTTTTATTTAATAAATGAATCCATAACCCAAAACAAGGAAACTGGAACTGCATAAGGAATTCTTAGAGCATCACAGGGATGACTCTATCCCCCATGGAGCCTAATGTTAGATCCAATTCTCGTAAGTCATGAGCATCAAGCACAACACATAGAAAAGGTCCATTTCGGGTGTAAAATCAAGTGAGCGAGCATTTTGTTGTCAATGGTGAGAATCCACATATGGAGAAGATCGATGGTCATCGGGTAGGTTTGAGTCACAGAATTGCACGAGGTATAGCACATGGGCTCATTTTTTATCACTGAAGTCGTGAAATGATTATCCCTTTTGCGATTTCGGTTACCGAGACATTAAAGAACAAAGGAGTAGTTCCTCCACTGCATCGGGAATCCCCAAAACCCGAAATGCGAAATGCGAGAAGCTGCCCAAGAGCCATTTCGGCATTTTGGTTACCAGGACATCAAAGAACAAAGGAGTAGCTCCTCCACTGCATCGGAAATCCCTGAAACCTGAAACACGAAATGCGAGAAGCGCCCAGGAGCCATTTCGACATTTCGGCTACCGGGATTTCAAAGAACAAAGTAACTTTTGATATGACAAGTGTCAAGTTGGGAACATGCATTCATATCATGGGGAAACTTAGCTCAGGAGATTCTCTCTCAGACAGGAGTTTTACGAACAGAAGGGGCGTGGAGAAAAACCAGCAGACTGACCATCATTTTAACAAAGAGTTCACAGTGATTCCCAAAAACACACTCAGTTATCCATTCAATGCCTCCATGACTATTTCACTCATACATTTCGTTATCCTTAAGACATCCATTCCACCTTTCCAAAACCTATTTCCCTGTCCTTTTTGGTTAGTGTACCTGGTTAGCTTGGAGTGGGATTGAAGAAGTGGGTTGTCAGGCCTGTGAGCAGTTCTCTAGGAGAGAGAATTGTTGGGGATTGATTTCTATAGGTGCTAAACTGTAGCTATAGTGCTCTAAGACTTCTAGTCTGGCCTGTTGCTGAAGCCATGGAAGGGAAGTGGGGCAGTCGAGGGACTGTTGAGCAGAGAAGGGGAACACTTCCTTGTGGGGGACAAGCATGTGGGGAATGAGAGGTTGTAGGCTATTAGTTGAGTGAGCACCTGAGACAGAGTCTTTCCTATTGTCCATGAGCCTTTTCCTGGATATGAATCCCTTTACCCTAGGTGGATTTTAGTCCTATCTTGGGGGTGATTCACTATTGAGAGTGATGAACAATGTAATCTATGGATCGAAGGTTTGTGGACGGTTTGTAAGCAATTGGTGACAACCTTTATAAGATAAGTACCAATTGTATGATATATGGATATGTTTTCTTGTTATTGACATGCCCATGTTACGATTTTATCATATATGTGACTATGAAAGCTTGTGTGCTTATGGGTAATTTCCTGTAAATGATGCATATTGGTAATTATTGTTATTTGTAATATAAAAGTCATGTTACAGAAAGTAATTGTTTGTTTATGTTAGATGTAAATATTCTGCGAGCATGCTATATGTATATGCTTTAGTTGCATGCAGTCTAAAGAGTAAATTTAGGTGGCATTGCTTAGTTGACTACTGGGTATGCTACTATATGTTCCATAGTATGGTAACGAAAGATGTTCCCTAGAGCAACATGTCCCAACCTGATGGCTGGGAATGTTAGCGACTGGTGTTAGAGCATGAGTGGTTTCTCTGAAGTGGCGTACCCCAACCTCAAGTTGGTCGAGGGGATCATTACAGCTTGGTATCAGAGCCTCAGTTCAACACTGAGATTGGATGGACCAGAAGGGTGCAATTGAAGTAAATATTCACAGAAAAGTAACTTCATAGTGACCATAATTAGAGTCATAGAGTGTCCTTGGAAAAGGTTGGCATACTAGTGTGCATGGTAAATTTAGCACCACACAAGAAACCGTGGTGTGCCAGTGTGCACGGTAAATTGTGGTTCCGCACATAATATTATTATGTGTAGATGCACGTGATGAAATTAGCCTTACGTGGTAAGAACACACATATTAAGGTGCACATGGGGTGCACAAGTATTGCTTAATGTAGGGGAGTTTAGTTGTTATGCACATAAGTATGAATATAAGTTGTTTCACGGAAGTGTATTCAATAATATGCACAGATATTTGAGTGCAAAGGAGTATGTTAAACTTGACATGGTGCATGCATGGGAGGAAAATGCATGTGGAATATTGATGTGCAGTATCAAACTGTGTGTAGTGGATATTGGCACACAATGCCAGAGTAGTGTGTGTAAGTAGTAGGTACGATGAAGAAGAAACGTGCAATAGATTTAGGAGCGTGGAGAAGCATTTATCTTGTAATATTGCTATGCACGATAATATAAATGAACATGAAAATTTAATGCACACGAAGTCACTTGGAAGGCGAGGAGTCTGAGTTTAAATTGCATAATAATAAAAGAAAAATAAACACATTACCGCATTGAAGAATTAATTAAAAAAAAAAATGAATTTTAATTTCTTCCGATTTAGACAGATTAAAATAAAATATAAGATTACAAGAAAAAATTATTATAAAAGAAAACAAGTGTCATAACATCACCAGATATAAATTATAATAAAATAGTCTAAAATATGTTTCTGTATTTATATAATCATATTAATTACAAAAGAGTGATGACAACAGTTAGCTTGTTGTAAAAAGGGTCATTGAAGAACAAGCCTATCATCTCTGGTACTCTTTACCTCCGCTACTGACTATTCAAAATTCACTGAGACATGCTTATCTTAGTTGAAGGCTTACTTCATCTTAGCGATCTCCTCCTTTAAAGATGAGTCTAACCAGATCAGTTGATTTTCTCCAACACTTTTGATCGCTTTAACTGTATATTCCTCCTTCTTATGCCACTTACTCCTTTTATTCTTAGCGGCTGACCTGTTGATGACTAAATCCGTTATAATGGGATTTATCCTAACTTCCAATCGTGAGTCTATAACCAGCTATGTGTGGAACTTAGTTGCTAGAAGGTGCACGAGGACCCTTTCCTTCTTATTTGTAGGAAAACCTAGCATGTTGCTCGAATAATCCATCTCACTCGACTTAGCTTTGTCCATATATCTTAGGTTGGGGATACCGAAATGTGTCTTTACAGAGAGAAGAAAGTTGAGAAGCTTGAATATTACTATGGTTATGGATACGCAGATATATTCATACTTGGGGAGTGGTAATTATAGAACTCCATTTATGAAGCACAGACAAATTACGTACAAAGAGCATTGGGTTTCCATGCTTGGCCAATCCATTTTGAATGATTAGCTTTTGATTTTGTTACATGGTGGTGTTCAGCTGATGTCACATGGCTGCGAAGTACCAAACGAATGAAGCAGGGTGATCTGACTAGCCGTCTCCCACTCCTCGAGTGGTGGATTTGACATGTTGAGACACGTGATACCACGTCTTGGAAAAATTGGTTTCGATAATACCACCTTCTTGCGCGAGTGTATCTCGGAAGGCACTGTGCGTCAGCATTCTCGAGACTTGGGTCTTATATAGAATTGTTGTGGTGATAACACCAAGAAACCGGGAGTGATAATGTTGATGTGTATGTTGAATCGAAATGGTGCATATTCTCATGAATTGTTGATTGGTTAGTCTGATTAGTTTCAATGGCTAGACGTTTTGCAAAATTAACAACAACTCAGTCAGGACAGACTAGTGCAGATTCTGTAGGAATGGAAGAGGCACAGGAGAATTATAGTCATCCAAAGAAGAGCAGAGGGATGGATGTCCATTTTGGCATGGAAGGAATGAACTCCAATGGACATGGAGAAGAAAGGAATGAATACATGAATATGGCTGAGACCATTAAGAATTTGCAGAAGGATGTCCAAATCCATAAAGCTAATAATGAAAGGCTTATGAAAGCCAAAGAGCAACAAGATGACTTCAAAATGAAACTATTGGAAGGTTTGAACAGAATAGAGAATAAATTGGCTAAGGAGAGTGACTCAAGTAGATCCAAGAGTCACAAATCTTTTGAGGAGAAGAGAGAAGTAAAAAGTATTAGTAGGCATCACCATCATTCCCATATGCATTCCCATAAGAGAGTAGGCAACAACTCAAGTCTATCCCCTGTCAAAAGGTATAAGAGATCTAGGGTGGATGAGCTGTGAGGAGAATTGAATAAAATAAAACCTCCTAATTTGATGGTGAGTACAAGAAGAATGAAGATGTCGAAACATGGTTGTTAGGCATGAGGAAGTATTTTCAATTGCATAATTCTTCTTCTTATGCTGAAGGTAGAATTTCTATCTATCAACTCAAAGGAAAGGCCTCAATGTGGTGGGATCAACTTGTGCAGGTACAACACATTGTAGAGAAAAGTGTTACTTGGAGAGAATTCAAGAAGTATTTTGAGAAGAAGTACTTGACCAAGAGATACTATGACAAGAAAATGAAAGAGTTCTTTGAACTCAAGCTTGGAAGTACAACCATAGATGAATATGAGAGAAGGTTTCTGGAACTGTTGAAGTATGTCTCTTTCATTAAGGATGAGATAGTCAAGATTCAACGGTACTTAAGTGGATTTTCATCATTCATCAGTGAAAAAATACAGTATGATGATCCCAAGACATTAGAAGAGACCATAAGAAGAGCTAAATGCTTATATGACCAATTGAAAGTAAGACCAGCTTTTCAAAAGGCTTGGGAAGACAATAAGAAATTCAATATGGATCAGAGGAAGAAGGGAGATAAACCACCATTCTTCAAAAATAATCCATAATGGCAGCAAATGCATAAGGAAACTAGAGTGATTGACATAGGGAGTCAAGGGCCAAGAAAAACACCTATGCAATGTTGGGGTTGTAAAGGAGACCATAGGTTCAGAGATTGTCCTCACAAAGGTGAAAAAGGTAAGGATGTTCACAATGTACAATGAGCTGAGACAATGGAGGACATGGGCAAAAATGTGCCAAGGATTTATTCATCCCTGGACAACAAGCAAGTAGAGTATCAGTCCCACATGATTGAAGTGGAAGGTATGATCAACAACCAAACCCTTGCTATTTTAATTGATTAAGGAGCTAGCCATAGTTATATAGAACCTAATATGGTGGAAAGTTTGCAATTGCCAAGAATCAAGCATGGGAAATCTTGGTTGGTGCAACTAGCTACAGGAGCCAGAAGAAAATTTAATGAGATGGTTAAGTCCTGCCTCATAGACATGAATGGACTAAATACTAGGGCAGATTTGAACATCTTACCCTTAGGTTCCTATGGATGTTTCATTGGTATGGATTGGTTGGACCCACATCATGCTCTATTGGATTTTCATAACAAAGAATTCACTTGATTGGATGAAGAAGGGAACCAAAGGAAAGTGTAGGGAATTCCTAGGGCAGTAACCGTTAGAGAAATTTCAGCATTACAGCTGAAGAAATCTTATAGAAGAGGATGTCAAATATTTGCAACTCATATAGAGGAGACACCTAAAGACAAGGTGCCAAATTTGGAGGATTATCCAGTCCTGAAAGAGTTTGAAGGTGTATTTAAGGAAGTACCAGGACTACCCCCAAGGAGAGACATTGATTTCTCTATAGATTTGATGCCTGGAGCAGCACTAGTATCAAAGAATCCTTACAGAATGAGTATACCAGAATTGAAGGAGCTGAAAATGCAGCTTGAAGAAATTTTGAAGAAGGGGTATATATGCCCAAGTGTATCACCTTGGGGTACCCCAGTCTTGTTTGTGAAAAAGAAAGATGGAACGTTAATATTGTGCATTGACTTCAGACAATTGAATAAAGTGTATGTTAAGAACAAATATCCTCTACCAAGGATTGATTATCTCTTTGATCAATTGAAGGATGCAAGGATATTTTCAAAGATAGATCTCAGATTAGGATAGCATCAAGTAAGAATTAAAGATGAAGATATTACCAAGACCGCCTTCAGGACAAGGTATGGTCATTATGAGTTCACAGTGGTACCATTTGGATTGTCAAATGCACCAGTTGTTTTCATGTGCTTAATGAATGGTGTTTTCCAAGAGTATTTGGACAAGTTTGTCATTGTCTTTTTGGATGACATTCTTATATATTCCAAGTCATAGGAAGATCATGGACATCATTTGAGGATGGTGTTGCAAGTATTAAGGGAACATCAATTGTATGTCAAATTGAGCAAGTGCTCATTTTATCAGAAACTAATTCATTATTTGGGGCATATCATCTCAAAAGTTGGGATAGCAGTGGACCCTGAGAAGGTAGAATCCATTAGAGAATGGTCAACACCAAAGAATGTTACAGAGGTCAGATATTTCATGGTCCTTGCAGGCTACTACAAGAGATTCATTTGAGGATTCTTGAAGATAGCACACCTAGTCACTTCCTTGCAAAGAAAGGGTATGAAGTTTCAGTGGACGTCGGAATGTGAAAGGAGTTTCCAACATTTGAAACAATTATTGACAAGTGCTCCAATACTAAGGATTGTAGAACCAAATGAATATTTCATTGTATGCACAGATGCATGTAATGAAGGACTAGGTGGAGTCCTCAGTCAAAATGGATTCGTTGTATGTTATGAATCAAGGAAGTTGAAGGAGCATGAAAGAAACTATGCCACTCATGATTTGGAGTTGGAAGCCATAGTGCATGCCTTGAGGAAATGGAGACACTACCTCATGGGGAAAAGGTTTGAGTTAAGAACAGACCAAAATGGTTTGAAATATTTATTTGATCAACCAAATCTAAATGCTAGACAAAGTAGATGGTTAGAATTTCTAAGCAAATATAACTTTGATATAAAGCATATTGTTGAGTCTCAAAAAGGTCGTATTTCCATCCACCTTTCCCTTCATCATTCTTCACATTTCATCACCCGATTAACATTTTATGATACCATTTTCATAATTAAATATGGGTTTAATCTTATTATTTTCCAAATCATTTATTTTAGTATTAAAAGGGAATTTGTGATTAAATATTAGAAAATTTACATGTTTTCATATATCTCAAAAATGTGTGAGATTTATCATGTGTAGGAATATGTGAAGGATTAATTCAAAATACTTCTCGAATACTTCCTCCACCATTTCAAGATTTGAGGAGATAATTCAATCCTAATCCAAGGAGAAGATCATGGATATTTCGTTGGCATATCTTATCCAAGATATATGAGATATATGTGTGAGGATTTGAAGGGATTATATTTTGTAATAATGGGAAATGGGTTGAGAGAAAAGTGGATCTATAATTATGAGATGTTTATCTCCTTTTCAAAGATATCATGTATAAAAGAGAGTGCCCTCTCTTCATAAAAGGGGAGAATCATTATTATGTAGATTAAGGGAATTTTTATGAGTTAGGTTCTTGAGGAGAATTGTTATGATGTAGATTGGATTCATGAAGAGACTCCTTATGTAAACCTACCTGTTGAAGATTAATGCAAGTTTGAATTCAGTGATTTGTCTCTTGTAGAAGTTAGAATATAGTGATCTAAAGCTTCCATGTTGGAATCAGAAAGGGCCACCACTCCAGCTTGGTAAGCTTATTGTAAATTGATAGTGTATATTTTCATTTCATGTATTTTTTTTTTTCGATTTCATGTTATTTTGTTTGATTTCACTATTCGAATTTGTTGCAAAGTGTGGTAATGTAGAAATAGTTGGATCTCCATATTTCACCATACATGAGATTTAATAGGGAATCCCACTTGTTATTTTATTTGTTTCAGGGGATAGAATCAAAGTTCATATTCTCCTTTCATGAGCCATCAATGAACAGGTCCATCACCTAGGCAAGATCTTTTGCTTGTTTATGATTTTTTCTTTCCAGCTCTCGAGTCGTGTGAAGATTGTTATTTTTAAGTGTGTGTTAGTTTCTAAATGGTTTTCTTATCTAATCTATACTAAACAGACATAGGAAACTATCTGTTATCGGTGCATATAGTGCATCAACTCTACTGATTATGAATTCTGGTTGATAATTTATGTTTGGTAATATATTATGCATATAATTGCACCAACACATATCAAAGAGAAATAAAATAAAGTGGTTGATGCACTCAATAGGAGAGTGCATAAGCTTCATTCTACAGCCATCAACATGTATCATAATGATGTTAAAAGAAAAAATTTGGAGGTTGCAAATACAGATCTTAAGTAAAGAGAATTGGTAGCAATGCTACAGCAAGGTAAGACACCACATAAGATGGATATTTATAAGTTGGGAGTAGATGGAACACTGCTGCACAAGAATATAATTTTTATACCAAATGTCCAGGACTTGAAACATATAATTTCTCATGAGATACATAATTCTCCTTATGCAAGGCACCCTGGATATCATAAAACCATAACAGTGGTCAAGAGACAATACTTTTGGCCAGGTATGAAGAGAGAAATTGCATAATACATCACTAGGTGTATGGAATGCCAGAAAGTTAAAACAAAGCATAAGCACCCAGCAGGATTGCTGCAACCCTTTCCCATTCCTGATGGAAGTGGGAAGTGGTGACAATGGATTTTATTACAGGATTTCCCAGAACAAGCAAGCTACATGATTCAATTATGGTAGTGGTGGAAAAGCTCACAAAAGATTCCCATTTTATTCCACTAAAAACTACTCACAAAGAAGTAGATGTTGCTGATATTTTCATGAGGGAAGTGGCATGATTGCATGGAATTCCTAAAACGATTGTGTCTGACAGAGACCTAAAATTCACCTCAAATTTCTAGAAAGGATTGTTCAAAGGATTTAGAACAAATCTGAACTATAGTACATCTTACCATCCTGAGACTGATGGACATACGGAGAGGGTAAATAGAGTGATAGAAGATATGTTGAGAATGCATGTGATGGAAAAACCATCAAAATGGGAAGACTACCTACACTTGGTAGAATTCGATTAAAACAATGGGTATCATGAGTCATTGAAAATGATCCCATTTGAAGCACTCTACGATAGAAGTTGTAATACTCCAGTAATCTAGGATAATCCAGCTGATAGAACAGTAGTCGGGCCATAATTTCTCAAGGAGATGGAGGACCAAATGTTAAAAATTAAGCAGAATTTGAAAGCTACCTAAGACAGACAGAAAAGTTGTGCTGATAAAAACATAATCCACAGATAATTCAAAGTGGGTGATCATGTTTTCCTGAAAGTGAAAGCTAACAGGAGCTCCCTGAAGCTGGGAAGCTGCGCCAAGTTAGCAACCATATTTTGTGGACCATTTGAAATCCTAGAGAGGATTGGTCTAGATGCTTATATGATTGCATTGCCTGCATCTATGTCTATTCATAATGTCTTCCATGTATCATTGCTAAAGAAATATATACCCGATGCTAATCATGTTATTGATTGGAATGTTATCCAGGTGGAGCAAGAAGGCTCTTTCCAAGTGCATTTGGTGTGCATCCTGGATCAAAAAATCAAACAAATTCAGAATCACACCATAGGGCTTGTGAAGGTCCAATGGACCTGGTATAGACCTGAAGATGCTACTTGGGAGCATGAGGATGCAATGCGGATAGAATGCCCGCATCTTTTTGAAGAATTTTGAGAATTTTGTTGTATATGGGTACATGATGCACTGAGGACAATGCATAAATAAGGGGAGGGGATTGTAATATCCCTCGACCGAACCCAAATATAAATATAATATGAGTATATTTAAGCTAGTGAGTTGTTTAGACATCATTTTTGTAATACACCTTTCATGGTATGGTGTGCGCATATACTGCGCAGTAAAGGGATGTAATGTGCACATTTTTGAATATCACGCACAGTAACTAAGGTGTGTGCAACCTTAAATACATAGGATACAGCGTGCAGTAACAAAGTGCACATGATATTAAGGTCAATGAACCTTTGTGTATATAATATGCATTATAGGCTGGTGAGCCAATATTATAAGCCAAAATGCTTATGTCTTGGAATTAGGCCAGTGCACCTAGATGTTAAAGGGCCAATGCGCCTACTTTGTACATGACGCATGATTAATATAAAATACATCACTATGCACAAACCGACCATGATAAAAGAGATGGGGGACTAAACTTCACCAATTAGGGAAAGGGAGGGCCAAAAGACAAGGGAATATTATATTAATATTTCCCAAAACATAAAGTATGGATAAGTTTATCCTAAGTTCTAAAGTTGGGGACAAGTGGACAAAAGTAAATTCCAATATGAAAAGTGTCAAGTTGGGGACATGTATTCATATCATGGGGAAAATTATCTCAGGAGCTTCTCTCTCAGATGGGATTTTTATGAACATAAGNGGGAATCGACAGACTGACCATCATTTTGACAAAGAGTTCACAATGATTCCCAAAAACACATTGAGTTATTCAGTCAATGACTCCATGACCATTTCACTCATACATTCCATTATCCTTGAGACAACCATTCCACCTTTCCAAAACCTGTTTCCCCATCCCTTTTGGTTGGTGTACCTAGTTATCTTGGAGAGGGATTGAAGAAGCGGGTTGTCAGGCCCGTGGGCAGTTCTCTGAGTGAGATAATTGTTGGGGATTGATTTCTGTAGGTTCTAAACTATAGCTACAACACTCTGAGACTTTTGGTCCAGCCTGTTGCTGAATACCTGGAAGGGAAGTGGGGCAGCCGAGGGACTATTGAGTAGAGAAGGAGCACACTTCCTTGGGTGGGACATGCATGTGGGAAATGATAGGCTATAGGTTGTTAGTTGAGTGAGAACTTGAGACAAAATATTTCATGTTGTCCATGAGCCTTAGGTTGGATAAGAATCCCTTTACCCTGGGTAGATTTCAGTCCCATCTCGAGGGTGATTCACTGTTGAGAGTGATGATTAGTGTAATCTATGGATGGGAGGTTCGTGGATAGTCTGTAAGCAGTTGGTGACAACCTTTATAAGATAAGTACCAATTGTATGATATATGGATATGTTGTCTTGTTATTTACATGCCCATGTTATGATTTTATCATATATGTGACTATGAATGCTTGTGTGATTATGGGTAATTTCCTGTAAATGATGCATATCAGTAATTATTGTTATTTGTAATATAAAAGTCATCTTACAGAAAGTAATTGTTTGCTTATGTTAGATGTAAAGATTCTACGAGCATGTTGTGTGTATATGATTTAGTTGCATGCAGTCTAAAGAGTAAATTTAGGTGGCATTCCTTAGTTGACTACTGGGTATGATACTGTATGTTCTGCAGTATGGGAACAAAATTTGTTCCCTAGAGTAGCATGTCCCGGCCTGATGGCTGGGAATGTTAGCGACTGGTGTCAGAGCATGATTGGTTGCTCTGGAGTGGCGTACCCCGGCCTCAGGTTGGTTGAGGGGATCGTTACATCCTTCGGGAATACAACACCTTTATTTATCTCAGAGGTTACTTAGGGTTCCCTTCGACTGCTCGACTTCTCGAAAAAAACCTAACTTCTACCTAAGTTTCATTACATTAAATACTAGGAGTGAAATTCCCAGATCACTTGTGTTCATTCAACTCTCAAGCGTTTGATCTTCTTCAGTTCTTGATCATTTCAAAAATATTTGCAAGAAACGCCAATGGTTAAGATTCTGAGATGATTCAAAGGCATGCTAAGGCCCTGAGTTGTCTTCTCCACATGTGCTTACTGACGATGCTCCTGCATCATACTCCTCTGGCTGAAAATTCATGGACTCTTGTTCATGATCTCCTGCACTGACTTTACATGTTTCTGGATATCATATTCATTTCCCCAACTGGCATTTTTTATCAGACGTCCCTTCCACTTGACCAAGTATTCGAAATAGGTCTTCCTCATGGTCTTCTTGCCAATCCTCTAATTAACTATCTTCTCCATCTATGACTTTTCTGCTATAGGAATTTTATTTTCCCGTTCAATATTCTCTTGATATTTTGATCTCTCTGTGTCCTCTTCCCTATAAGGATACAGGTATGATAAGTTGAATATGGGTGATATGCCCACATCATCTGGCAGTTCAATCTCATAGGCATTTGCATCAAACTTCCTTAAGATCTTACATGTCCCTATCTTCTTCATCTTCAACTTGTTATATGTTCTTCTTGGAAACCGTTCTTTATTGATATGTGTTATAACCCTAAATTACACCATACATGCATACCTGGAATCAAGCCATCTTACTTACTATCTTTGCCAAGCCAACACTGAACAACTCTTCTTAAAAACACTATTTTTGAAGATGTATGCGCCCTGAACCACTATTTCCCATGTATGTACACTATCTGCCCCACTACTGCCCATGTACATATGCTAGTTGCACCATTACAGCCCGTGTTTGCCCACAAAAGTTGCAAAAAATAAAAATTTGCAAGGGATTCATTTAGATTACGGGCTATTGGGTAGTTTCCAAACTAATCCACTGCCTATATCCCATCACCCAACTGAATAACCATCCTTTTTTCATATAAAAGGAGGTGTTGGGGTCTCATTCCAAGGAGAAACATAACAATAGTGAAACTCTACCCATTTCACTTTCCCCCCTTGCCCCAAGAATTTGCAGCCACATTGTGAGTTTTGAGCCAGAATTCCCTATTCTTGCCTTTTTCCTTATTCATAAGCCTATGCCCATTCTCTAGAGAGAAGTGTGAGAGAAGAAGGATATGTGGAAGTAGTTGGAGCTTGGTGAAGAGAAGCCTAGGACTGGGTTCGAGGAGCATTGTGGATCTCATGTTTTAAGTGACTTTGTGAGATTAATATAAAGAAATACTTTTTCCATCCCGCCATATGATGTGTTCAATCTTTATGTTTCATTTACATTTTGTTATGACATCTAACCCACTAATTCATATCTAAGATGCATGCTTGTATTTTCTTGTTTTTCTTTTGTTGAATGTAGGTTAGACTTGGGAGGAGACTTGCAGTCGAGAAGCGATCGAATGCAAAAGGATCGACACCGGACATGGAGTTTAAGGTAAGACTACCAGATCCTTATACTTTGTATTTTATGCATGAATGTGGGGTATTGTCAAGATAGTTGTTAAAAGTAGGAGACTTTAGACCGTTATCTCTTCCTACACGATTGAACCCTACTGTAGTCCATAGGGGGGTCTTCCCACTATAGTATAATTGGCAACCATACTGGGGAGCCTCTAGGGTTTTTAGGGGATGTTTTTGGGTGTTTTAATTGGTTTAATTACCTCTTTGAGTTCTTTGTTAGTTGTTGAGTCTTCAAGGGTTTCTAGTCTGCCATACTAGTATTCCCTGCTTGGTCAGCTTGACTGTTAGTTTTTTTTTTTTTTTGAGAAGTTACAGAGGTGTACAGGGCCTGCAATGGGTCTTCACGCGTACATACGCTCCCTACCTTTGGACAACCCGCGTACATACGCAGGATGCTTAAGTGTCAATAGTGTGTCTGTGTCAGGAAGCCTTTTTCTTAAGAAGAGGAAGTCATACTCTTCCTTGATTAAAGTCTGACTTCTCAGGGGTTTCTTGATATAGTATTGGTCTCTGTAGTTACAGTATTTAAGTCTATGTTTGACGTCAGTTTCTTTATCTTTCAAGATTGCTTGTGTTTTCATTGAAAGGGTTTTGGATGAGTCCATGAGTCTTTTGTATTTTAGCCTTTGTGGTTCCTTCAGTGACTCACTACGATCCATAGTAGACTAGAAGTCATTTTCTTTGGTCTTTCCTTGTCTGCACTTTTCGATTTTACTTGATTTAAAAGAAAAGAAAATAATTCATTTTCAAGTTTCTTATTTTGAAGCATAAAATAAAATAAAAAAATTTCATTTCCTTGTTTGGTTAAGTAGTTAGGTTAGTTGTCTTTACTTATCAGGAAGAAGAGAGCTTTCTTAAGTTCTTTACTGAATACTTAGGAACTTAAGTAGCTCATAGTCGAGCGAAATCCAGTTTTAGGTTATTTATTTTAAAAGATATTGGAAAGGAAGTTAGTTAGAAAAGTTGGTTAAAGAGTTTTCAATTTGAAAATATTTTGAAAAAGAAGTAATTTTGTTTCCAACATGCGTTCTTCTCTTTCATTGATCCAGGTGGATATCGGTGGCCACCCACCTTTTCCAATTGGCTCAAAAAAGCTTTCTGGCAATTTTGGCAATTTACTATTTTTAGCAGGTTTTAACTTATGGGGCCATTTTGAGGGCCTAAATGAAGGTTTTTCGAGATCGAGGTTCTCAATGATAACCAAGGGCATGATTGAGCCCCCAAAATAAATCTCCTCGATGATACCTTTCCAACGATCTATCATACGCCTAAAACGAAGATCGTATGCAAAAGCTACAACCCCGAGAAGTTGATGTACTAGCTTACCCAAACGGGGCCCACATGACTTTTGGCGCTTCATCTCCTAGGGTTAGGTTTTTGGATGTCTAGGAATTTTGGCATTCCTGTTTATTGTAAAAAGGCCTTCAGAGCCTCATTGTAGTCATCTTCTTGTGAATGCGAGTAGCCGTCACATCTCTTCTCAGAGATAAGCTGCCACCATTCTAGGGAGTCTTTCACTCTGTATTTTTACAGTCTCTGTACATTTCTTTGATTAATAGAAATTGTTTATTACTGTATATCTTTGTTTATGGTTTCATATCTGATACATTTATGTTATATTATTGAATATCTGCGATATCTCTGTGCATTTCCTTATTATATCTCCGTTTTCATTTTGTGCCGAAAATAATCCGGATCATTCGTCTCTTTACAAACACCACCAGTTTCATTTATGTTCCTTTGAATTAAGATAAACCACTTAAAATTAATGATTAATTAAAATTAATCATACTTTATGTTTGTAGGCTCCATTAACTAGACTAGGCTAGAGCCTTGATTTAGGTTGGAGAGGAAACTCTTCAAGGCTACAAAAAAAACATACGAGTTTGTGCTAGGGAGTGTATAAGTCCAGTAAAGTGGAAATTATCGGGGAACCCCCTCTAACATAGGGATTAAACATGAGGTCGCGTGTGAAAAGGTAGCAGATATAACCCCTCCAAAGTCAAACCAAGCATAGTGGGGAACACATATATAGAAATTATCTTGGGATTCCATTGCTCGCATTTTCCATGGAGCTTCATGGTTCTCGAATCCATTCGAGGTCCTCAGTAGTCTTCTGGAACACTTGCTTTTGATACCCTCGATAGGTTTTAGGCTTGATACCCTACTCATTGTGTTCCACCCTACCATTGACTGTACCTTCCTGGTAATTGTTCACGAGATGGCAACCTAGTTGCCTTTCTTTTAGGGACTTACACAGGTGACTGCGGGGGTATACCATGGTACCTAGGACAGAAATCGAGACACACTTTGTAGATTATACCCAGAGGGTGCTTCCGTGTTCGAGTTTCACTTGCACCAGTAAATTTCTCTAGTGTTGGCTCGTTTAACTGTTCTTCCAACTAGTTATAGTGGTTTTCTTTCTATATCTCATAGGAACTTTTCTAGTGTGTTTTTTGGTCTTCAGCATTAGAAAATCCTTAGTGTGTCATTGATTTTATCATAGTGGAATATCAAGAGCTCCACCGGTCATGAAGGCCTTTGGGCCTGTCACTGGTTAACTTGGAGCCACCACCGCCACTGCAAAGGAAAACACTTGACGAGGAAGGGTCATTTGAGGCGACTAGGCCACAAGAAACTATACCCAAGCCAAATCTGAGAGGAGAACACTCGTATCCAGAGGAACTGACTATTTATGACCATGGAGCATAAGCCCTCGGTCCATAAAACCCTTCAATCAATGACTTGTCGGTGCCACTTTTGATATAACTTTACCCTCCAAGGGTAACACATCATGACCGTCAAATAGTCTTACAAAAAGCGATGGAAGAAAATGATGTTACTTCGTTAGGGAGTCCTCATACTCCCTCTATGGCTACCACTACTATGGGAGTTCCACCTCCTAACTCACCTTTACAGGTACGAGCCACTATGGTCTCGACCACCTCTACCTTGAGTAGTGTTCTGATTTTCTCTATGGCAGCAATCACTACACCTTTCACGCAGAGTGCGACAAACCCTTTGTTTTCATATGGGATGCCTTGTTTTGATATGAAATTGATCCTCACCTACTCCACCCTACAGACCATGGGTCCGGGGGCAAGGAGATCAAAATATCCTCTGCAAGGGTCCTTGGGGGGAACCTCATCCCCCTATAATGCTTTCCCTTATGGCCGGGGTCATATACCTCTGTCGTCCCCCTAGCTTGGCAGTGCTTCTCAGCAACCAGCCTTGCCAAAAATGAACTACAACTCGTTCAGAGAAGGTAGTCAAGGACCACAACAGTGGGTTATTTTTCATTCTCTTTGTTTGACACATTTGGTAATAACACATTCTCGTCAGTTCCCATCTCAGTCAAGGGAAACCCTAGTTTTGGATCACAAAATCCTGTGCAGGGTACTATTCCTGCACAGGGGGCACACACTTCTCAAGGACCTTGGAATCCATGGAAGGTATTGGTTCCCTTGTCAGGGATGTCGACCAGGGGAAACCACTTCCATGGTCAATGGAACCCTGATCAATGCTCAATACCTATTCCCATCAGATCGACAAGGGGAAACCCTTTCCAAAACCTTTGGAACACAACATCGGGGAAATCCCTTCCCAGCCATCAACGTCCTATTACGAGAGTCAGTCGATGACGTCTCAACAAGTGCAGTCACTGAATGCTAGCCTAGGCCATGGTTTTTACCATAACCCAAGGCAACAACCTAACTTTTCCTAGCAGCTTGGTCCCAACCAAAACCCAGGCCCCTATCCTCCTGTACATATTCAACAACCTTAGCTATCATTTCTGACAACTTTTCATTTTCCAGACTTGTCAAGATTATTAAATGACCCAATCTGTCATGATCCACGATGGCCTCCTATGCCGACTAAGTTACCCTTGGACATTCCAAATTTCGAAGGCAAACCTAATGAAGATCTAGGTGATCATGTGACTACCTTTCACCTATGGTGCTCGTCCAACTCATTTAAATATGACTCTATACAATTGCATTTGTTTCAATGCACTCTCATCGACAGTGCCACGAAATGGTACATCAAGCTCGACCACTCAAGATACTCTATTTTTGGTGAATTAGCAATGGTTTTATTAAACGATTTTCAATTACCTGATAGATACAATGTCGGCACCGAATTGCTGGCCAACTTTGAGTAGACAAAGGAAGACCATATCTCTGATCACATCCGAGAATGGATATGTTCGAAGAGTTTGATAAAGGTACCAAACCCACTAGATTTCCTGCTGGAGTGGTTCATCAAGTCTTTGGTCCCTTAGTTATCCAAATATGTAGCAATGTTGAGGGTCTTTTTAGAGGAAGAAGCGATAATGAGAGCTCAACAACTAGAGCTAATTTTCTCTCAATCTGGTTTACTTTAGGAAATATTTCTAGATGCACTGAGGCCTATACTTGACAAGACCATACAGAAGTATGGACCACATGTCGATGGCATTGTTGGTTCAACACAAGAAAATCCTGTTGATCAGTTTTCAAATCAATTGCAGCAATTGTCGATACAATAGATAGTGGCCAGCCAAACCTCTAGTTTGGTTTCTCCCCCTACTCAGACTTCATATGTACACAGTGTGCAATCGATGAACCTAAAGGCCAACCAGTAGGCTGATGGGAAGAAGAAACAATGAAAGAAGGTTAAGGGGGATAAGAAACCCACCAATAATTCTGGTGGGGGAAACATAGAGAGAAAGAAGTCGAAGTATCCATGTAACCTTTTCATGGAAGACCACCCGACTCACCTATTCCCTTGACTCATAGAATCCCAAAATTTATTGGCGCAACAACACCCTGCAGTGTTAACGAACCCATTTCCTCATGGGAAAAAATTAACTCAAGCCTCTGCGAATGCGGACGGGGACAGTCAAGGACCCCCTTCATCGTCTAGTAATCCCTCAACCTCGAATATCTATATGTTGAAAGGTGAAGCTCACATAGCTACTAGGGCACATGATTACAAAATGCCAAGTACTATTGAAAAGGGTAAATAATTCAAAAACACATATGTTCCTCTCTAGATCAAGAGAACGATGGGAAAAACAATGACATGCATCCTGAAAGGGGAGTTCAAGAAGGCTTCATATAATCCAAACACGAGGGCTGCCCAAAAATACTTTGTGGTGGAGGATTTTTCACAAACCCCTTGCGCAATGTCTGCTTTGGAGGTCCTCCATAGCTGCCCTTCACAGAGAAAGGCTATGTTAGTTGCCTTAGGATTTGCCAAGACTTGTAATCTAGGAACTATCACACTTGATACAACTGGCTTGAAGCCTCATCTCCCATATCACATCGTGTTTCATATAGTAGTGGCTTACACCATGAAAACGATTACCCAAAATATTTTTCTTATGGTGGTTTATGAGGGTGCCTTGACATGCGTGATGTCGTTGGCATATTGGAAGGACATTGGCCAACCCTTTTTGTCTCCTTCACCTACTTCTTACGGTTTTCAATGGTCGTTCTTTCAGACCACATGGAATCATCCCTTATTTCCATGTGCACTTAGGAGGAAAGACCATGTGCGTCAAAGTTGAAGTGTTTGATGTGCCTCTCAACTACAAACTCTTGTTAGGAAGGAATTGGAAATATGCCATGCATGCAGTGGTTGCTACAGTTTTTTGGGTCTTGTTGTTTCCACACAAGGGTCGAATCATGACCATTGATTAATTATCCTTCTCCAGACCTAACCCTTCATCAGGGACATCCATGGTCCCGATAATTGATAACCCATATCCCAACATCGTTAACATGAGGGTTGGTTTGTGCCCACCTCTCATGGGTACTTTCGATTACTCGTCTCCCTTCGACGATGTCAAGATGATATCGGTTGTCCTTGACCAGCCTAAGGCTAAAGTATTTCAAGTGTATTCATTCTGTACGACTTACTTTAAAGATCTGTGAACTCTTCCTTTCCCATACTCCATGATGGAAGGGACAGGGCATCATGGTATGGCCATGCCTTTGTCCTCGGTAGAGGTTGCGTACTCTATAGTCCAACAAGCTTTCGCCGACTCTGATTCGACTCCCGCACAAGAGTTAGATACAATTATTGATCCTACTTGGGCTCAAGGTTCCCTTGCCACTACCAAATATTTAGACTTGGTCTTACCCTCTGACGAGGTGATTTTAGAGGCATTGACTAGTCTAGACAGACCCTGGGACGATCTCCATCACCAATCTTATTTCCTCCCATAGTTAGGAAGAATATAGGCAGGTGAATTCCTGTTGACTATGACTAGCTATAGGTCTTGTCCTATTAATTCTCTGGCTACGCACGCATTTTATGTTGAGGGTAATATGGAAACCATCGGTAAAATTATACCTATTAACATCTCCAGAACCCTTGGCATCATGTAGAATGTCTTCGTCAGAGCAGACTGCTCCCCCGAGGAGATTTAAATCTATACATATTTATTTAAATAATTTCACGATGTTTTTTCCTGGTCTTACAAGGAAATGTTAGCATTGATCCAAGGATCATCGAACATAAGATAATGACTTATCTTGACACCAAGATGTTCCCACAGAAGCTTCTTCCGATTAGTCCTCGGAAAGTAGCAGCTATCAAGGTTGAAGTAGAGAAACTTCTCAAAGATGGTTTCATCTACCCTATTCAGCTGACTCAATGGATGTGAAATCCTATTCTAGTCAACAAAAAACAGGGAACGATTCATTTATGTATAGACTTTCATGATTTGAACAAGGTTTGTCCAAAGGATAAATTCCCCACCCCATTCATTGATTATATTGTTAATGAATGCATAGGTTTTGAGGTATTCTCTTTCATGGATGGTTTTTTGGGATATAATCAGATACAGATTAAGCCTGAGGACCAGGATAAAAAAAAATTATCTGTCCATGGGGTACATTTTCTTATTAGAAGATGCCTTTTGGACTGAAAAATGTTGGAGCCACCTTTCAGCGAGCCATGTATTTTTCTTTCCATGATCTCAACCACATAGTCGAGGCTTGTTGGCCCTTGGTTATGAAAGTAAGAAAAAATCAAGGAAGAAAAGAAAAAATGTGAAACTGTGTGGAACACACAACGACTATTACTTGGTCGAAGTGAGAAAAAGAGAAGAAAGGACATAGGGAAGTAAAAGGAATCAAGCCGATGAATGAGGAGATTGAGGATGATAGATCAGCAAGAAAGAAGGATTGTGGACAACTCAACAAGTAGAAAAAGCCACCATTGGATTCTTGGGAGCATTGCGTGAGAAGGAAGGAAAGACAAGCTGGTGAAGCCCTGAAAATGCGGGTCAAGTTGACCTAGGGTTTTGGTATCTAAGGTTTTGACACCAAGGTTTTGGCCTAAGGATGTCGGTGAGTGATTGTAATGTATAAATAGAGGTCTAAAGGACCTAGGATGGATTTTTGTTACTATTGTTGGTGTTATGATTGTTGTTGTGTGATCGAGTGAGTAACATTATGTGAGAGAGAAGTGTTGAGTATGAGAGCCTTATGTGTTGTAATATCTTCAGTTGGGTGTGAAAATCAACCCTTCAGCTGGGTGCGCAGGGAGGGGAGAGATATAGAAGAAAAGAAAGAATATTTTCTAGCTAAGAACACAGACAAGAACTGTATGCTTCACCTTAATATATTATAAAGCATAGTTCTGTGGACGTAACCCTAGAGAGAGGGTGAACCACGTATACCTTGTGTTGTGTGTGATTGATGCTATGTTCTTTGCCTTTGATATACTGGTATTTCATTGTTGTGGTAGATCTGATAGATGTGTGGAATAGATCTAATATGATAAGTGATATATGCATGATGTATTTTTCTAGTGTTGGATCCACTTGATACTTCCCTTGGTTGTAGACATCTCTGTCCTACAACCCCGCCATAGTTTCTTTGGGTAAGACTACATCTGCTTCATAGGTGTATCTGAAAGGGCCAGTAGATAGGGATTGTTGGTGTTCTCTTGGAGCTGAACCCTAGGTCTACCCCTGTGCCAACAAATGGTTACATTGTCGGGACAAGAATATTCTTGAGGGAATGTCAAGGTGGTTCCCATCAAAGACAAAAATTCAAAAGTGGATAGAGGATCAAGAAAAGGACTTTGTTGAAGCCCAAAACAAGAACCCTAATCTTAGTATAGAGGATTGGTTAGGAATATATATCTTTACTAATATACACAAAATTTTCTTTGGAGGAATCCATCGGGAGCTATACGAGTGGTTAGCTAGGTTAGTAGATACCCATTTTGAGATTAGATCTAGGCCACCTGTGATTTGGACATAAACGCTAATGAATAAGGTCAAGAGAGTTGATAATGTTGTGTCAATAGAAGTAGACCACTGGTTTGATAGCACCATTGGGGGGTACATCACCAAGTTTGTTGTTCACAGAGTAGAGTCATATAGACAAGCTGAGAGATATTTCTTCAAGCGACCCAGAGGAAAATTTTTACATTTTTTGATGTTGAGGATCAAGGTGCTATTACATGAGAAGAACATATTGAATATACAATAGATTGGTCGGATCTGGAAAAGCTAATGTTCAAGAATTCAGACAACGATAGCGACACAGAGGCTGGACACATGCACAATGGGAGAGTGTTCAAAGAAGTTCACCTTGCGAACCTGTTTAAGCAGAAATGTGGGGATGAGGGTTTCTAAAGTGGATAAGAGGCATATCTGATGGACGAAGAGCATTCAAAACCCACTAGGGCAGAGGAAGGGAAAGTTGAAGAGCCTCACTAGGAAGAGCTAGAAACTTCAGGAATTGCACAGACTATCGAAGTAAGTATTATTATCCCTCCTGTTGATTCAGTAGCATTAAGAAATTAGAGTAATCTGAGACAACAAAGAATTCAGAGAACTATCACTAGTAGTCCACCACATACTCTATCAAGAACCTTAGGAAGATATATGGCAGATGAGATGAGGTTCCCTATTTTTAGGGGAGATGGGTCTGAAGACGCTGATCAACACTGGTTCCTATGTGAAGTCACATGGAATATTAAAAATGTCACCAACAAAGCTGTTAAAAGAACTCAGTTTAGTACTACCCTAAGGGATCGTGCACTGAGTTGGTACATGAAGCTTGTCCAAGGACTTGTACAGCCTAAGCCTCTGAATGAGATCAAGATTGCATTGATTGAAGAGTTCAAGAAACCCAAGTCGGAGTCACAATGTATTACAGAGCTGAAAGAGATCAAGAAGAAGGTAGTTGAACCTGTTTGGGAATTCGATTAGAGATTCAAGGCCTTAACATGTCGATTGAATTTTCAGATCCCATATGAGAAGAACAAAAAATGGTTCATTGTTGGCCTCTTACCACACATCAGAGTTCTTCTGATGTAATAGAAGATCGCTTTGCAAGCTGAGGCATTGGAGATCACCATGAAGTTAGATTCAGCCCCTATGGGAGAATCCATCTCAAGTATGAGTCAAATATTGAGTCAACTAACTAGTTTTTCTCTGCATGTCAAAGATATGAAGAAAGACAAGGAAAAAGATAAAAGAGAATACATATGGTGTGTCAGATGAAAATCAGAAGGCCATGAAAAGGAACACTACCCCTTATTTCATGAATACTTGTCCTCTGGAGCTTCGAGCCATTTGAATGAAGTCACCCTACCCTGGTGTGAAGTACGCAAAAATAGACATCACCCTGGTGAGAGCTATTACATGCTAAAATATGTTCAGACACCCACAAATTTGCATTGCATGTTCTGTAAGTCCATGGGGCATGATGATAGAGATTGTAGGGCTTATGACCTCATGCATGAAAGGTCAAGAGACATATACAACATTCAAGCCGAAGTACAACAAGAAGGAAACACTACACAATACAACTCCCCTGGGAGAGGAAAATTCAATCCTCATGGTGGATTCAGAGGATGAGGATGAGGAGGAGGTATGGGTCGAGGCCAAGGAAAAATTATTTGTTACAATTGCATACAAGCAGGACACTTAGAAAGCGATTGTTAGGACCCTTTCACTACTTGTAGCTATTGCAGTTCCTTCAAACACGTTATAGAAGATTGTCTTGTGATACTAGCTAAGCTTCAGGAAAGATGAGGACCTCAATAGAACCCGCAAGTGCAACTGAAATATGTTGAACCTCGCGGAGAATACCCTAGAGTCATTATTATAAATAGAGGAGGCATTGTTACAGGAGAAGACAGACTGACCCAAGGAAAGACTACAGAAGAATCAGGAGTCAGGAAAGCTACAGAGAAGACCCAAACTTTTGATGCAAAGAAATAAAGACAAATATTTGAGGAAGAAAGAAAAGATTTCAAAGAAGACCAAGGTTCTTCATCAAAGACACTACTAGAAGTAAGATAATATGGAATTCCTTTGGCATTCGACCAGTCTTCTTTGCCAAAAGAGGGACAAGAGGTAAGTAAGCTCATGGAATCTTTATATACTTGTATTAAGTTGATTAAGGATGAGAGCATTGTACACGAGCTACAAAATTTAATCATACAATATGAGATAGGAAAGATAGACCCCTTACTAAATAGGGAAGTACACCAAATTGATAAAAAGAGAAGGACAAATAAGGAATTACACTTTCATGCTCAAATAGGAGAATATGATATAGACTATGTGGTCCTCGACTTAGGGTCGGAGGTCAATGTCATGACGAAG
>ML809157.1:180883-227646 GCA_009831015.1 Picea engelmannii | reverse complement strand
TCAGTTCCCATCTCAGTCAAGGGAAACCCTAGTTTTGGATCACAAAATCCTGTGCAGGGTACTATTCCTGCACAGGGGGCACACACTTCTCAAGGACCTTGGAATCCATGGAAGGTATTGGTTCCCTTGTCAGGGATGTCGACCAGGGGAAACCACTTCCATGGTCAATGGAACCCTGATCAATGCTCAATACCTATTCCCATCAGATCGACAAGGGGAAACCCTTTCCAAAACCTTTGGAACACAACATCGGGGAAATCCCTTCCCAGCCATCAACGTCCTATTACGAGAGTCAGTCGATGACGTCTCAACAAGTGCAGTCACTGAATGCTAGCCTAGGCCATGGTTTTTACCATAACCCAAGGCAACAACCTAACTTTTCCTAGCAGCTTGGTCCCAACCAAAACCCAGGCCCCTATCCTCCTGTACATATTCAACAACCTTAGCTATCATTTCTGACAACTTTTCATTTTCCAGACTTGTCAAGATTATTAAATGACCCAATCTGTCATGATCCACGATGGCCTCCTATGCCGACTAAGTTACCCTTGGACATTCCAAATTTCGAAGGCAAACCTAATGAAGATCTAGGTGATCATGTGACTACCTTTCACCTATGGTGCTCGTCCAACTCATTTAAATATGACTCTATACAATTGCATTTGTTTCAATGCACTCTCATCGACAGTGCCACGAAATGGTACATCAAGCTCGACCACTCAAGATACTCTATTTTTGGTGAATTAGCAATGGTTTTATTAAACGATTTTCAATTACCTGATAGATACAATGTCGGCACCGAATTGCTGGCCAACTTTGAGTAGACAAAGGAAGACCATATCTCTGATCACATCCGAGAATGGATATGTTCGAAGAGTTTGATAAAGGTACCAAACCCACTAGATTTCCTGCTGGAGTGGTTCATCAAGTCTTTGGTCCCTTAGTTATCCAAATATGTAGCAATGTTGAGGGTCTTTTTAGAGGAAGAAGCGATAATGAGAGCTCAACAACTAGAGCTAATTTTCTCTCAATCTGGTTTACTTTAGGAAATATTTCTAGATGCACTGAGGCCTATACTTGACAAGACCATACAGAAGTATGGACCACATGTCGATGGCATTGTTGGTTCAACACAAGAAAATCCTGTTGATCAGTTTTCAAATCAATTGCAGCAATTGTCGATACAATAGATAGTGGCCAGCCAAACCTCTAGTTTGGTTTCTCCCCCTACTCAGACTTCATATGTACACAGTGTGCAATCGATGAACCTAAAGGCCAACCAGTAGGCTGATGGGAAGAAGAAACAATGAAAGAAGGTTAAGGGGGATAAGAAACCCACCAATAATTCTGGTGGGGGAAACATAGAGAGAAAGAAGTCGAAGTATCCATGTAACCTTTTCATGGAAGACCACCCGACTCACCTATTCCCTTGACTCATAGAATCCCAAAATTTATTGGCGCAACAACACCCTGCAGTGTTAACGAACCCATTTCCTCATGGGAAAAAATTAACTCAAGCCTCTGCGAATGCGGACGGGGACAGTCAAGGACCCCCTTCATCGTCTAGTAATCCCTCAACCTCGAATATCTATATGTTGAAAGGTGAAGCTCACATAGCTACTAGGGCACATGATTACAAAATGCCAAGTACTATTGAAAAGGGTAAATAATTCAAAAACACATATGTTCCTCTCTAGATCAAGAGAACGATGGGAAAAACAATGACATGCATCCTGAAAGGGGAGTTCAAGAAGGCTTCATATAATCCAAACACGAGGGCTGCCCAAAAATACTTTGTGGTGGAGGATTTTTCACAAACCCCTTGCGCAATGTCTGCTTTGGAGGTCCTCCATAGCTGCCCTTCACAGAGAAAGGCTATGTTAGTTGCCTTAGGATTTGCCAAGACTTGTAATCTAGGAACTATCACACTTGATACAACTGGCTTGAAGCCTCATCTCCCATATCACATCGTGTTTCATATAGTAGTGGCTTACACCATGAAAACGATTACCCAAAATATTTTTCTTATGGTGGTTTATGAGGGTGCCTTGACATGCGTGATGTCGTTGGCATATTGGAAGGACATTGGCCAACCCTTTTTGTCTCCTTCACCTACTTCTTACGGTTTTCAATGGTCGTTCTTTCAGACCACATGGAATCATCCCTTATTTCCATGTGCACTTAGGAGGAAAGACCATGTGCGTCAAAGTTGAAGTGTTTGATGTGCCTCTCAACTACAAACTCTTGTTAGGAAGGAATTGGAAATATGCCATGCATGCAGTGGTTGCTACAGTTTTTTGGGTCTTGTTGTTTCCACACAAGGGTCGAATCATGACCATTGATTAATTATCCTTCTCCAGACCTAACCCTTCATCAGGGACATCCATGGTCCCGATAATTGATAACCCATATCCCAACATCGTTAACATGAGGGTTGGTTTGTGCCCACCTCTCATGGGTACTTTCGATTACTCGTCTCCCTTCGACGATGTCAAGATGATATCGGTTGTCCTTGACCAGCCTAAGGCTAAAGTATTTCAAGTGTATTCATTCTGTACGACTTACTTTAAAGATCTGTGAACTCTTCCTTTCCCATACTCCATGATGGAAGGGACAGGGCATCATGGTATGGCCATGCCTTTGTCCTCGGTAGAGGTTGCGTACTCTATAGTCCAACAAGCTTTCGCCGACTCTGATTCGACTCCCGCACAAGAGTTAGATACAATTATTGATCCTACTTGGGCTCAAGGTTCCCTTGCCACTACCAAATATTTAGACTTGGTCTTACCCTCTGACGAGGTGATTTTAGAGGCATTGACTAGTCTAGACAGACCCTGGGACGATCTCCATCACCAATCTTATTTCCTCCCATAGTTAGGAAGAATATAGGCAGGTGAATTCCTGTTGACTATGACTAGCTATAGGTCTTGTCCTATTAATTCTCTGGCTACGCACGCATTTTATGTTGAGGGTAATATGGAAACCATCGGTAAAATTATACCTATTAACATCTCCAGAACCCTTGGCATCATGTAGAATGTCTTCGTCAGAGCAGACTGCTCCCCCGAGGAGATTTAAATCTATACATATTTATTTAAATAATTTCACGATGTTTTTTCCTGGTCTTACAAGGAAATGTTAGCATTGATCCAAGGATCATCGAACATAAGATAATGACTTATCTTGACACCAAGATGTTCCCACAGAAGCTTCTTCCGATTAGTCCTCGGAAAGTAGCAGCTATCAAGGTTGAAGTAGAGAAACTTCTCAAAGATGGTTTCATCTACCCTATTCAGCTGACTCAATGGATGTGAAATCCTATTCTAGTCAACAAAAAACAGGGAACGATTCATTTATGTATAGACTTTCATGATTTGAACAAGGTTTGTCCAAAGGATAAATTCCCCACCCCATTCATTGATTATATTGTTAATGAATGCATAGGTTTTGAGGTATTCTCTTTCATGGATGGTTTTTTGGGATATAATCAGATACAGATTAAGCCTGAGGACCAGGATAAAAAAAAATTATCTGTCCATGGGGTACATTTTCTTATTAGAAGATGCCTTTTGGACTGAAAAATGTTGGAGCCACCTTTCAGCGAGCCATGTATTTTTCTTTCCATGATCTCAACCACATAGTCGAGGCTTGTTGGCCCTTGGTTATGAAAGTAAGAAAAAATCAAGGAAGAAAAGAAAAAATGTGAAACTGTGTGGAACACACAACGACTATTACTTGGTCGAAGTGAGAAAAAGAGAAGAAAGGACATAGGGAAGTAAAAGGAATCAAGCCGATGAATGAGGAGATTGAGGATGATAGATCAGCAAGAAAGAAGGATTGTGGACAACTCAACAAGTAGAAAAAGCCACCATTGGATTCTTGGGAGCATTGCGTGAGAAGGAAGGAAAGACAAGCTGGTGAAGCCCTGAAAATGCGGGTCAAGTTGACCTAGGGTTTTGGTATCTAAGGTTTTGACACCAAGGTTTTGGCCTAAGGATGTCGGTGAGTGATTGTAATGTATAAATAGAGGTCTAAAGGACCTAGGATGGATTTTTGTTACTATTGTTGGTGTTATGATTGTTGTTGTGTGATCGAGTGAGTAACATTATGTGAGAGAGAAGTGTTGAGTATGAGAGCCTTATGTGTTGTAATATCTTCAGTTGGGTGTGAAAATCAACCCTTCAGCTGGGTGCGCAGGGAGGGGAGAGATATAGAAGAAAAGAAAGAATATTTTCTAGCTAAGAACACAGACAAGAACTGTATGCTTCACCTTAATATATTATAAAGCATAGTTCTGTGGACGTAACCCTAGAGAGAGGGTGAACCACGTATACCTTGTGTTGTGTGTGATTGATGCTATGTTCTTTGCCTTTGATATACTGGTATTTCATTGTTGTGGTAGATCTGATAGATGTGTGGAATAGATCTAATATGATAAGTGATATATGCATGATGTATTTTTCTAGTGTTGGATCCACTTGATACTTCCCTTGGTTGTAGACATCTCTGTCCTACAACCCCGCCATAGTTTCTTTGGGTAAGACTACATCTGCTTCATAGGTGTATCTGAAAGGGCCAGTAGATAGGGATTGTTGGTGTTCTCTTGGAGCTGAACCCTAGGTCTACCCCTGTGCCAACAAATGGTTACATTGTCGGGACAAGAATATTCTTGAGGGAATGTCAAGGTGGTTCCCATCAAAGACAAAAATTCAAAAGTGGATAGAGGATCAAGAAAAGGACTTTGTTGAAGCCCAAAACAAGAACCCTAATCTTAGTATAGAGGATTGGTTAGGAATATATATCTTTACTAATATACACAAAATTTTCTTTGGAGGAATCCATCGGGAGCTATACGAGTGGTTAGCTAGGTTAGTAGATACCCATTTTGAGATTAGATCTAGGCCACCTGTGATTTGGACATAAACGCTAATGAATAAGGTCAAGAGAGTTGATAATGTTGTGTCAATAGAAGTAGACCACTGGTTTGATAGCACCATTGGGGGGTACATCACCAAGTTTGTTGTTCACAGAGTAGAGTCATATAGACAAGCTGAGAGATATTTCTTCAAGCGACCCAGAGGAAAATTTTTACATTTTTTGATGTTGAGGATCAAGGTGCTATTACATGAGAAGAACATATTGAATATACAATAGATTGGTCGGATCTGGAAAAGCTAATGTTCAAGAATTCAGACAACGATAGCGACACAGAGGCTGGACACATGCACAATGGGAGAGTGTTCAAAGAAGTTCACCTTGCGAACCTGTTTAAGCAGAAATGTGGGGATGAGGGTTTCTAAAGTGGATAAGAGGCATATCTGATGGACGAAGAGCATTCAAAACCCACTAGGGCAGAGGAAGGGAAAGTTGAAGAGCCTCACTAGGAAGAGCTAGAAACTTCAGGAATTGCACAGACTATCGAAGTAAGTATTATTATCCCTCCTGTTGATTCAGTAGCATTAAGAAATTAGAGTAATCTGAGACAACAAAGAATTCAGAGAACTATCACTAGTAGTCCACCACATACTCTATCAAGAACCTTAGGAAGATATATGGCAGATGAGATGAGGTTCCCTATTTTTAGGGGAGATGGGTCTGAAGACGCTGATCAACACTGGTTCCTATGTGAAGTCACATGGAATATTAAAAATGTCACCAACAAAGCTGTTAAAAGAACTCAGTTTAGTACTACCCTAAGGGATCGTGCACTGAGTTGGTACATGAAGCTTGTCCAAGGACTTGTACAGCCTAAGCCTCTGAATGAGATCAAGATTGCATTGATTGAAGAGTTCAAGAAACCCAAGTCGGAGTCACAATGTATTACAGAGCTGAAAGAGATCAAGAAGAAGGTAGTTGAACCTGTTTGGGAATTCGATTAGAGATTCAAGGCCTTAACATGTCGATTGAATTTTCAGATCCCATATGAGAAGAACAAAAAATGGTTCATTGTTGGCCTCTTACCACACATCAGAGTTCTTCTGATGTAATAGAAGATCGCTTTGCAAGCTGAGGCATTGGAGATCACCATGAAGTTAGATTCAGCCCCTATGGGAGAATCCATCTCAAGTATGAGTCAAATATTGAGTCAACTAACTAGTTTTTCTCTGCATGTCAAAGATATGAAGAAAGACAAGGAAAAAGATAAAAGAGAATACATATGGTGTGTCAGATGAAAATCAGAAGGCCATGAAAAGGAACACTACCCCTTATTTCATGAATACTTGTCCTCTGGAGCTTCGAGCCATTTGAATGAAGTCACCCTACCCTGGTGTGAAGTACGCAAAAATAGACATCACCCTGGTGAGAGCTATTACATGCTAAAATATGTTCAGACACCCACAAATTTGCATTGCATGTTCTGTAAGTCCATGGGGCATGATGATAGAGATTGTAGGGCTTATGACCTCATGCATGAAAGGTCAAGAGACATATACAACATTCAAGCCGAAGTACAACAAGAAGGAAACACTACACAATACAACTCCCCTGGGAGAGGAAAATTCAATCCTCATGGTGGATTCAGAGGATGAGGATGAGGAGGAGGTATGGGTCGAGGCCAAGGAAAAATTATTTGTTACAATTGCATACAAGCAGGACACTTAGAAAGCGATTGTTAGGACCCTTTCACTACTTGTAGCTATTGCAGTTCCTTCAAACACGTTATAGAAGATTGTCTTGTGATACTAGCTAAGCTTCAGGAAAGATGAGGACCTCAATAGAACCCGCAAGTGCAACTGAAATATGTTGAACCTCGCGGAGAATACCCTAGAGTCATTATTATAAATAGAGGAGGCATTGTTACAGGAGAAGACAGACTGACCCAAGGAAAGACTACAGAAGAATCAGGAGTCAGGAAAGCTACAGAGAAGACCCAAACTTTTGATGCAAAGAAATAAAGACAAATATTTGAGGAAGAAAGAAAAGATTTCAAAGAAGACCAAGGTTCTTCATCAAAGACACTACTAGAAGTAAGATAATATGGAATTCCTTTGGCATTCGACCAGTCTTCTTTGCCAAAAGAGGGACAAGAGGTAAGTAAGCTCATGGAATCTTTATATACTTGTATTAAGTTGATTAAGGATGAGAGCATTGTACACGAGCTACAAAATTTAATCATACAATATGAGATAGGAAAGATAGACCCCTTACTAAATAGGGAAGTACACCAAATTGATAAAAAGAGAAGGACAAATAAGGAATTACACTTTCATGCTCAAATAGGAGAATATGATATAGACTATGTGGTCCTCGACTTAGGGTCGGAGGTCAATGTCATGACGAAGCAAACATGGGCACTGATGGGAAAACCAAAGTTGATATACTCCCCTATAAGGCTTAGGATGTCTAATCAACAGGTAGTAAGTCCCTTTGGTAGATTGGAACATGTCCCTATGGATATCAACGGAGTAAGAACATTTTCATATTTTGAGGTAATTGAGATAGTTGATGACAATTGTCCTTACCCTGCACTGTTAGGAATTGACTGGGATTTCAATAATTCCACTGTGGTTGATTTAAAGAAAAAGAGAATGGCGTTTGAAAGAGATGGCCTTAGGATCATTGCACCATTAGATCCAGACGAAGTTAAACGATACACAAAACCTATCAGAGAATAATACCATGCATATGCAATGGAAAACATATACAAATTAACGGCCAAGTAGCAGGATTACATTAATCCTACGACTGATGGAAACCTAAACTGGCGAGGTGACATCGCATGTTCATCAGATTTAGAAGAAGCACTGGAGAACTAGAAGAACAAAATGTATGAAGTATCTCCTAAGGATATGTGCTAGATTAACCAGAGATGTTCGCTGGATTGACACAACAGTAAGTAACTTGCACACATTTGATGGTCTGAATCCTTTAGAAACCTTCTTGTTGGACTTCGAAGAAATTTTACCAACACAATGAAGATTATTGGAAATTGATGAGGCCTTGAAAGAAACACCAAAAATATGGTGGGGGACACACAAAAAAAACATTACAGAATGGGTACAATGTCGTACCCTGATGACTGTACGGTTCTCAACACAAGTAGAAGGCTGCGAAGTTCATTACACAGGTCAAAGCTGCCCAAAGGACCATGTGCGAAATTGTGAGGAATCTTGGAGAACCATTCCTCAAGAGAAGTGGGTACACAAGTTCATTAACACACTAGACACAACTCCTATCAAATGGTACCTTCAAGTAGAGTTGTGCCTCATCACTACAGATTAGGAAGGTATGACTCAGAGCTCTGTAACCACTTTCTTATTTGACAGTCAATATCCTTCAGTAGATCAAGCATTACAAATTGTAAGAAATAAAGTATTCAAGGAGGCCTATATCCCCCCTTTAGAACAAGAAGAGGATGAATGGACTGCGCCTCTCTAGAAACTACAAGGATGTTACAACATCAATGTTGATGAAGACAATGATCCTAGTGTTGGCGCTTGACCAAGTTTTTGGATAATCTTGGTCATATTTGAACTTTTTGGAACTTCGACAACCTGTCGAAGATGGAGCTCCAGATGAAGCGGAGATTGTGGAATATTGACCCACTTTTGGGTCACTTTTTGGGTTTTGGGAATATATAATGGGAAAGGAATGTTGGCCCATGGGTTTACCCACGCTTAGGCCACTTTTGTATGTATAAATAGAAGGATAGGAAAGAAAGTAGTAGTAGTCGAATATTGTATCTATGTGATAGAGGCTAAGTGCCAAGATGGGATCTATGTGATCAAAGGTTTTGTGCATTCTGCATAGACTTGCAGAGCTTAGCGCAAGTCCCTATGTGAAGATATGGAAGGCTTTGTGTTGTAAGGAAAGGAAGAAGGATCTAGCGAGTTGCGTAGATCTTTTGTCCTGTGTGGAGTAAGGGTTTCTAAGGCTCTGTTCTTGTAATTGATTGGACAACGATAATAAAAAAGAGTTGGTGGATGTATCCCCAAGGTGGGGGTGAACCACGTAAATATGGTGTTGTCTACTTTGTGCCTTGTTTTGATGCATTGATGTGATTATTTTCTAAGTTCTTTGAGATGAGTAGATAGATCTGATATATATGCTTATGCTCAGTGATTATGGTGTGTAGAATGTTAGATATTATCCATGTGTATATGCTAAGTGCTTGATCTATTAGATATGAATAACATTTTGGTGTTGAGTGATTGAATATTCTAGTTCATAGTGTTCATGCTGTGAAGCTCTGTTATACCAGTGAAGTGGTTATTGATTGCATAATAAAGAACCATCGGTGCTAAGTGATATATTAAGAGTTATAATCACATATCTGTGTCCCAGCTAAGGTTGCAGACACTTGAGTCTTGCAACCACCCATTCCTCTACCTTGGGTGAGACTTCATCTACTTCACAGGTGTTTCTGAAAGGGCTAGTAGTTAGGGCTTTGTTGGTGCTCTCTCGATTGTTGAACCCTAGGTCTGCCCATGTGCCAACAAATTGTTCCATTGCTGGGACCTGAAACTGTGATTGTTGGGAACTAAGAAAGAGGAAACTCTATGCAAAGATTCATCCTGAAACTGTGAAATATCTATGCATAGATATGTGACCTAGTGTGCAGTATTCTACTTGATCTGTAAATCTTTGTACTAAATAAATAAGGTTAGTGTTAGCGCCAATTCTTGCAAGGGGGTGTTTCTCTTCGATTTCGAGCCCTTGGTGTAAACGTGTAGAAATGGGGTTTAAAAACCCATCAAATGAGTTATATTCAAAGACCAAAGTCATGAGCACCAAGAAAAACACACAAAAGGAGTCCATTTCGGGCTTAAAATCAAGTGAGCGTGCATTTTGTTTTCAATGGCGAGGATCCATAGATGGAACAGATTGACGGTCGTCGGGTAATATTGAGTCATGGAGTTGCACAAGGTTTAGTGCATGGGCTCATCTCTTGTGGCCAACGTCATGAAATGATCGTTCACAATTTCGGCTACATGGTGCTTTATTAGGCTTGGTCACATTTTGGCTACTGGAACTTCAAAAGACAGGGGGTCTCTCCTCCACTACATCGGGAATCGCCAAAACCCAAAACGTGAAATGTAAAATCCCCCCAGGATCCGTTTCAACATTTTGACTACCGGGACTTTGAAAGACAAGGGGTCACTCCTCCACTACATCGGGAATCGTCAAAACCCGAAAGGCGAAATGTAAAAGCCCCCCAGGAGCCGTTTCGACATTCCAGCTACCGGTAATTTGAAAGACAAGGGGTCACTTCTCCACTGCATTGGGAATCGCTGAAACCCTAAATATGAAATGTAAAAGCCCCCCAAGAGTCGTTTTAGCATTTCAACTATCGAGACTTTGAAAGACAAGGGGTCACTCCTCCACTACATCGGGAATCGCCGAAACCTAAAACACAAAATGTAAAAGCCTCCTTGAAGACAAATGCATGGCCTTGTGGTTATGTTGAGAGTGAAACCTGAACAAATGAAGGCTGGCCTCCAAGCTTTGGAAACTCGACACGTGATCATTCTCTATGTGTTCAGTCTCAACCACCCTCCATGGAAGAGGCAGTTAATGAATATTGAGCAGGTGGTTGAGACCTCAGCTCAACCCATAAATGGAAGGCATGGGAAGGGTCAGAAGTAGTCAGTTCGTGGTACTCCAATGGATAGTTTCCCTGCAGAAGCCATGTTGTCTAAAGCAGTGTTAGACAAGAAGCTGCATGTACAGTCTGAAGGAAGATCATGTGCATGTAAAGCCTTAAATGAGGTATCTCATCTACCCTTCTGGGGCTAAGGAGGAAAATTGCTTTGGGTATATAGACTGAGTTTTCATATTTTGTAAAGGATTGATGGTAGAGCAGAGCTCCCGACTGTAATGTTTTAATGAAGCACTGGTTTTCCTGGCTATGTATCTGTATATGAAATTTCCTTGTTTAATGTAAGGAAGCTCTCTTTTTCATCTTGTTTCAATCTCATACTAAAAGGGTTCATGATTGAATGATTCACATGAATCATCGTGACTATGTTATGATAAAGGATTTATTATAACTCTGTTATGTTCTTTTAGTGTTCTTTCTTTTGAATATAAGAGGTTATTGTGTTCAAAGTTTTCTTCTACAGGCTGTTAGAAGCCCAATGCTTATATCATCCCTTCACATTTCCTCATGGAATTCTTCCTCCTACTCACCCTTATTGCAACTTACTACCTGAAATTGAACCAAGACCTCATCTGCTTGTGCATGTCTGACCTAGTTTCTGAGTTAGAATGATATTGTTCTGAGTTTACTTCCATTCATCACCCTTTATCAACAAATAGTGACATAAACTGATGGGCTTAAGTCTTACTCCTGTTGCAATCCAGGAGTGACTTTTGATGCCAACATTTCTGGTGTCGTTGTCGGGGACGAAGTTGAAAATTTTCCCTGGGATCGAACAACATCGAGCCTCTGATTATGAAGGTGCATCAGGCATGAGAGCCCTACGAGAGTGTTATTCTGAACCTGGAGACTCCATTGTGACAACTCCACTGTGGCGAACCTGTTGTTTTAGCTGTGGCTTCCAGAGGTAGACACACGCAGTCCCATCCATAGCTACCTCTAGCTACACTTGAAGCTGATCTGGAGGTGATTATCAGAAAAGGAAAGGCCTCTGAAGGAGAAACTTCCATTGATGAACTAGGTAATTTTCCATCTCCTTCTGTAGAAACTCCATTTCCTTCTTCTCATCTCCCTAGCAGACCTTTTTCTAAATTTTCTCATTTCCTAAATTTCAGAAGTGTTCCTGCCAATTTTTTCCCTCCTGGTCTGGGATTGGAGGGAGAAATCCTTGTCACTCCCCTCTCCCCTGAAGCTATACCTTAGCGTAGACCCTGAACCACAAAATATTTCCCCACCCCTAGCTTTACCACTCCTCTTATTATTGTTGCTGCCACTACACAGAGAGAAGCATCTACTGACTCAAGCCCCTTAGCCTTCTCTCTGAATCCCCTATTGTTCCCCCTTCCACCTGGAAGCTCATTTCCAGTATCCCCTGTTCGATCTTCTTCACCTCCGAGTTATCCTCCACCTAATATTCCTATGGCAGGAGAAAATCCCCCCATGACCAGAATGGAGGCTATAATAGCTACTAGGTATGCTCCCCTTTTGTTAACTCAACCTCTCAATGCCCTTCCAGTAGATGGCTACCTTAAGCAAGTTTATAGGTGAAGGGGACATAGCTGCAGAAGAACACCTTGAAGCCTTTTACAGTTTTACATATGATCATGTTATCATGCATGAAGACGTATGGATGAGAATTTTCATCCATAGCCTTGAAGGCGAGGCTAGAAAGTGGTTTAGGGCCCTGCCTCTTGGATCTATCGATGGGATTGAGGCTTTGGAGAATGCCTTTTTGAGACAGTGGGGAGACAAAAAAGACTTCATGTATTACATGAAAGAGTTTGGGTATTTGAAGAGAAAGGAAGGAGAGTTTGTCTCTGACTTCTCCAAGAGATTCAATAAAATGTACAATAAGATCCCCGCTGAGATAAAGCCCTCAAAATCCTCTGCCAAAATCACTTATGCTAGCACTTTTGATCCCGATTTCTGCCTCCTATTGAGGGAAAGGAGAGAAACTACTCTGGCTCACATGCAGGATGCAATCGTGGAAGTAGAATCTAACATATTGGTTGTTGACCGACTCAGGAATAAGGCTGATAGAGACATATCCAAGAAGAGACCTAAAGCCTCCCCATCCAATTCCTCTCCCCTTCCCCTTTAGACAGATGAGGTAACTAAAGTGATAAAGTCACTTTCGGCTAGAATGGAAAGGTGGGAGTTATAAGGGAAGCCCATGTATAGAAATCCCCAAACTATTGATAACAAAGGCTTTAGGAGGCCTAAAAACAATGTGCCATAGGCTTTTCCAAGGGAACAAAGGAGAAAATATAGAGATGATCATAGGATTCAAACCCCTCTCCAAAATAACCTAATTTCTCATGAGGAAGGAGAGGAGATAGATGAGCTCGACCCTAAAATTCACTATATTGAAGACACTTCCCCTTTTCCCCATTTGACTCAATCTACATATGAGGAATCCCTTATGAAAATTCAAGTCAATGAGTTGGGTAAAGGGGAAAAGGCCAAAAACACTCCTAACATATATCTCAGGTCAAAGAAGAAAGAAGGGAAATTTGATCGCCATGATTAGCCCCTCATAGCGGAAAGACCTGCTAAACCTGCAACCATCACTGCTAAAGAAAAGAAAACTCAAAATACTTCGCCAACAACCAAAGAACCTATCTCTAAGGTAAGGGAAGCTCCTAAGCCTATTTCCTCCTTTAGTTTTTAGCATGAAATTCAAAAGATTAGAATTCCATACCCCTCTCAGAACTAGTTAAAAATGAAGATTTCAAAAGGTCCCTCTCCAAACTACTACAATCTGAGTCCCCCCAGCCTTCCATAGACTCAATAAATCTTCAATATGAAAAGCCAATAATCGTCCTAGGTACCATGGTAGAAGATAGAGAAGATTCATGCCCTCCCTTCTACACATCCCTAAACATACATGATAAGGTGTTGCATAATTGCCTCATGGATTCAGGAGCTTCCCACAACCTTATGCCCAAAATAGTCATGGAGGAATTGGGATTGGAAGTGACAAAGGCTTATCACGATTTGTACTCTTTTGATTCAAGGAGGGTGCAATGCCTTGGAGTCATGAAAGACTTGGTGGTCTCTTTATTTCAGCTGCCAATGAAGAGTGCGGTGATGGACATTGTAGTAGTTGATGTTCCCCCCAAGTTCAGAATGCTGTTATCAAGATCTTGGATCAAAAAACTTGGAGGAACATTACAGATGGATCTGACATATGCCACCATTCCATTCTTTGGAGGGGAACACAGGAGGTTGTATAGAGAAGCTCAGCTGGCCTACATTGTTAGTGATGAAGCAGACCCCACCAATCACCCTATCTTTTCACTTGACATTGATTTGGGGTTTAGTTTATTGCAGATCACCGATACTCCTGAAGCCCCTTTTCAGATCAGAAAGAAACCCATATTTAATCATGAGATACCTCCTCCAACCACCTCTATTTGGAAGATTTTCTTCAACAAATATTCTTCTAGTGAAGGCGTTGGCACTGGAGTTGTTTTTGTGTCACCTTGTCAGGAAACCATATCCCTGTCATACAAGCTAGAATTTGAAGCTACCAATAATGTGGCAGAATATGAAGCTCTTGTTCTGGGTTTTAGGGATACAAAAGAAATGTGGATTGAGGAGGTAGCATTGTTCGGAGATGGTGAGTTGATAATGTAGCAAGTCATAAATCCTTATCAGGCTAAGCACTCTCAGCTCAGGAGTTACAAAAATGAAGTGTGGGACCTGATTGATAATTTCTTCTCAACTTTCAACATTTATTTTATTCCAAGAGAGGAAAATACTTTGGCTGATTCCTTAGCTGTCTCAGCTAGTCTCTTTAGGATCCCTCTACCGCCTAAGTTCAAATATGAGGTTGAGATAATATATAGGCCATCTGTTCCAGACAATATCAAGCATTGGAAGGTATTCGAAGACAATCTTGAAATCAAAAAATTTCTTCAGTCTGTCGATGAATTTTCTGCATTGCACATTGATCAGGATCCTGATCTCGAAAGTCACCCTCACCCTAAGGTATTTTTGAATCAAATTGTTGATCATCATTGTTGCCTCTTTTGTCACCTAAATGAGCAAAATAGAGGTTCTTACAAGATTATTTGGGTTAGCTAAGTAGGACAGCAGTAAAGGAAAGGGTTAGAAAAAGAAACATAAAAGACTAAGATTAGAATTAAACTAAGAAATGAAAGAACAACTAAACTATTGAGCATAAGGACATAAGAAAAAAAAACCAATAAGACTCATGTCACCAATGGAAAGGATTATATTAGTGAAAAGAAAACACCAATAAATAAGAGGACTTTGGGTCCTTTCTTCCTCCAAGGGAGGGCTCTTGGAGGCCCACAACTAAGCTCTTCTTACAACTTTGAAAGAAATGGTGAAAGAATCCCAAGATAATCCACTCAAGAGGTGAGATGGATTGCCGAAATGTAATGATGCTAGTATGCTCTTGATGAGAAAAGAGGATTCCCAAAGAGAATAGTAGCAGCATAACCTTACAAATGAATTCCTTGAAAATGTAGTGCACCCATGGCCTTGTTTTATAGCATCACTTTGAGGTATTTTGCAATCATCTTTTAGTGTGAAAAGGGGTTGTTTAGGGCATTTTTATGTCTTTGACCATCCACCTAGTCAGATCCAGCCAAGATTTGGATGTCAAATCAACTTGGAAGTTGAACCAGATGTGGGTGGGAGGCCAACCAATCTCATAAATGCCCCGTTCTCAGGTGTGCACAGCTTTTAGCGACCACAATTGCGCATCATGAGAATGTGCACTCTTCTTGCATTTATGGATGGCGCATGTGCACGCGCGCCCTGTGTAGTCATAGCGCACCTTAATTTTATCACTAGTTGTATAGTTTTGGACCTTTTGGAAATTCTTTTTTGGTAATTTTTATCCATGGGTGAACTCAACTGTTTGAAGATGCTGGATTCCTGTAACCATTTGCAGACGAAATTTCAGTGATAACAGATGTCGATTGATGGATGAGGTTAGGAGCATACGTATAGCTGAAATTCATCAATGTTTCTTCTACTGAGAGTACCATTTGTAAGAAAGAGTGATAGTGAGAGTATCAAGAGTGAACCATTGGAGGGAGAAGGGAACCTGTAAGACCCAACCTTCCATAAGGTGTGTAAAAATAAATTGTGTACAAACGAGGCGAGCATGCCCCATGCTCGTGTCATGTAACTCAAAAAATAAGGGTGTTGTATAGTAATTAAAATGGTGTGTTTATGTAGACAACCGCAACGCCCTCGGGGGAGATATTGATAAAGGAAGAGGACAATTCTGAGGAGGAACATACTCTGAATAGTAGGCAATGACACTTGTAATAGTAGGCAATCACGGATTCTGTAGGCATTGATAGCCTAGCCAAGTTCAAAGGTCTTTGGAAAATATAAGAAACAATTGAAATAGTCACAAAGTAAGACCCACCGTAACATGAGAAAGTGTTGAAGTCGAATTTTATGGGGGTCAACGACAGCATGGAGAAATTATGGGTCTCCCTGTGTCGTCCAAGCCCTCTCATTGGAAAGGTAATGAGAGTCAAGATACTATCGCCCTTCTGGAAATTGTGCTAATGTCGACAAAAAAGGGGGACACAAATCTAAGAAGAAAAGGGCTTCGTGAGATCTACGAGGTGAGGTGAGGAAATGAGGCAGTATATGGATGAATTCAATATGTGTGGAGATGCAAGACTTCCCTTGGTGTGGGAGATATGTGAAGGATAAGTGGCCGCAACCATTCAACTAGATCGAGTGTCAGGGGGACAGCAGGATGTGGGATAAGTTGTGCCATAGGCGGGACAAAGTGAACAAACTCAGAGAGAAGAGGTAGGTGGCCTATGGAATACTTGAAGTTGATGGACGAAGTCAATAGGAATATATGATAATGAGTGCCCCAACCAAGGGCGACATGGGTTGTGTTTTCCAAAAAGGGAAGAAGGTCACCAAAGGTGATGACAAAAAGATATGGAAATGCTGGAAATAAAGTCTTTTTACAATTATCAAATGAATAAAGAATAATTTGGGATGAGTGTACAAATACAGAAATTGGTGCCCCAATGCAATATGGTTGGGCTGGTTAAGGTGCAATGTGCTTGGAGAACTGGTGGAGGTTGGAGGCCCCATAGGTGGGTTTCTGTATAAGGTAGATGGAATGGAGGGAAATTTGTGGATGGGCAAACTGATTGTGGATGAAATGGAGGGTTGATGATACTACGAGGGCGTAGCCGAAATAGAACCTTGAAGAGATAACCAGGGAGTCCATCGGGAAATCTAGCAAAATGAGGAGAATGAGGATGTGGTTAATTCTCATAAATGCATAAGACTATCGAGACTCTCATCCCTAAAGGGTTGAAAACAACATGAGTGTCAAAGTGCCAAGGGGTTATATGAATGGGACAACTCATGTGGGGGAGAATGCTACCGAGTGATAGTACCCAAAATGCAAATGGAGGTGGTGGTACTGCAGATCCAGATATGAGGACCCTAAAGGAAAATTTCAGAGGGTGTGACTAGAGATGCAATTGAGATTCAGAGGGAATGATTACATGCTAGTGTTGATTATATACCTGAAGGGGTCGCGCTGATATATGATGACCAAGTATTTGCACACATGAAAAACCAAATACCTGACGTGAACAATATCTGAATAGAATCGAACATACAAGCATTTATTTGATAATTTTGAACATAAGCATGCGTATCTGGATGTGGTAAAGAAAAAAAATGGCTCCCCAGGGGATAAGGATAAAAAATGGCCCAGGGATTGTCTTGATGTAGATGACGAGATGTTGATCCCATGGCTGAAGACAGATCGAAAAATGGACACCTGGAGCTCCCAGAATGGTGTTTGGAAGTTTGGCGGAAAGGCCTATATATAGTTGTAGGGCCCACATTGCCACCTCATTTGTACCTACTATTAGAGTGATTGGACGAGAGATATTTAGAGGAGATTTGGAGATTCTGGAAGAATGAGGAAGCCAATTCAGGACCAACAAGCTTCAGGTTAGTAGTCTTATCGTCCTGCATAAAATTAGGTTTTCAATTTGGGGGCAGGGCCGTATAGGGGGTTTTGTGGGTGTAGGCCCCCTAGTGCACAGGTGACCCAAAAATATGCGTGCATGGGTGTGCACCTGTTATCCGGATATCCACGCATGGGTGAACCCTAAAGGGGGGAAAAGGTGTGCATGTTAGTGATATCGGGCCATGTGTCTATGCGATGTTTGACAATAGAGGGATAAAGGCCAAGCATTTCTATGTATGACCAGGCAAAAATATCTCGATATTCTTGGAAGAGGGATTTATAGGCGGTTATTTCTGAAGGAGTGCATGCGGAACCAATGGTGATTTCCTTGACGACTCCATTTTTGATGGAAATATCAATTTTGATGGTCAGGGAAATGTTGGCCATGTTGCCTTCTTCAAAAGCATCAGGGGCAAGAATGGGGTTGTTGAACTAGTCGATATGCCATGATGGGATAAAATCCTTGGTTTAAACTACATATATGGGGTGTTGGTTAGGAGGCATGAAGGATTCCTGTGGAAAGAAGAGCGCTCTGTGGTGTAGTGCATCCCATGGGTAGTCGAGGGTGGTTATTTCCTCAAGTATGTCCTCGTCACAGTGGAATTGGCGGGAATACAAGGGATCTAAAAGAGTGATATCGGTGACTGTCACCATGTGGTTTTCCTTTGGGGATGAAGAAGAAGGGGGAACAACACAATGATATTGCAATGGTTCTCTCGACATAAAACAAATATCAAGGTACTGAGGAGTACCAGTGGTAGTTGGATGTAAAATTTCCGTAGGGAAATGAACGGGAGAATTGGGGGGATTTGGGGGTAAATCCTTGTATAAGTCATCCAAGAACCATGGAGGAATAGGGAGTGCCTCTGGTTCAATACAAATTATATGAATAATCTCTAGTGATGAGGTAAGGTTAATCATCGATTCTATAGGGGCGCAGGGGTTTGAATCAGGGTCGATTGGCGTTGCCTGTATTCAATGATAATAGGACATTGGTGTGTAAAATGATCTAAGGATTCACATAGAGAGCAAGGGCATCTCAAATGTTCATTGACTGAAGTCGTGACATAATGGATGTCAATGATGTTTGGTAGGGATGATGTAGCTAGATTGGGTTTGTGTTGGAAGCTTTGGCATACTGCAACTAATGTCTGTTGGAATTGAGGTAGTGTTGGGCAATGGTGTGTATAATGGCCATATTCTGAACATATGGCACAAGCAAATTTGGTTCACAGTCCTTTACTACTTTCGTTAGGGGAGGTAGCAACAGTAATTTCTAAAGTGGTGAATGGTGATGGTGTTTGATTGAGTTGAATTAGGTTATGTAACTCAGGTAGAGATGGGCATTTGTTGGTTGGGTGTCCATCTTTCTCACATAGCACGCAAGGAGGTTGGACGCATGGGGGGAGTGGAGCTGTGGGCTCCTTCTTCTTCTTTCACCTACCCCCAACTATGGCAGGGAGGTTAGTGAGTGGGGGTGTAGAGGGTATGGTGGGAGTGAGTATGGGAATTGTCATTGGGATTCTTCTGTTTGGGGGGGAAGGGATGGTTGAGGAACCATATCTAGTGGATGTAAATACCAAACTGGGATTTCCAACACCATATTAGGGAGAGTAAGCGTTGCGGCCACTTGGAAATCTTGTATGCCTGGTGGAGGGTAAAAGAAGGGGATTTGAGTAATGGCTTGGGGAACTATTTCCCAAACTGGGATATGGCCTTGGGGTGAGGTGAAATCGTGAACTAGTGGAGTCGACGAGTTCATAGGAGGCTCGTGAGGGAGGGGTTCTGTGACTAGTGGGATGTTAGATATGAGAGAAGCCTCCCTGGGAGGAAGGGTATTCTCAATGGCAGTTCCTTTGGATGATACGACACATACCTGATTGGAAGGATGAAGGAGCGGTGGTGCACCATGGTAAGTTCCTAGCAATGATGGGTCTTTGAAAATTTTGGGACCCATTTCAATGAGTGGGTATGCTTCATGATTAGTGTGGATGAGAGGGAGAATGTTATCAATTTTGGTAGAAGGTTTAATCTCATAATGTGAAACTTGGTCAATTGTAATGATGTTCCCGTTATGGGGGAACATCATGGTTCGAAAGACAGAAGAGGAAACTTCCTTCATAGCGTACATGTAAATACAGTTGAACAATATATTGTAATCGAGTGGGGCATCGATAACTTCAATGTCGATGAGAATGGTCTTTCCCCTGAGCTCTACAGGGACATTTTGGAAGAGCCCTTCTGGAGAAGATGGTCATCCATCATAAAATCTTAAGGTCATGACAGATGGTATGAGTTTGGGGGAACCACATTTCTACCATAAAGACTTGGACATTATGCATGTGGATGCACCTTCATTGATGATGCACCGATGAACTATAATGTTTCAAATTTTTACTGGGATTTGAAAAGTGATGAGAGCAGGGAGGCGAGGTTCTCCACTGTCGAGATCAAATGTGATGAGTTGGGTATCCGCAAGGTATACTGCCCCCAAATCATAAAGTAATGACTTTCGCCAAGTAGGACAAGTTTGAAGTAATTCTAAGACTGACATGGTAGTTGGGGACTATGCTAAGTCATCAACCAAACTATAATTATGAGCCACCCTAGCCTAGAGGTTGTGGACATTCTTGCGTAATGGGATGCGAGGGATGCGAAGAGGTGTCTCTGTGTTAGGGAGAGGAATCACCAATGGGGGTCTCGTTGGTGCTGGGATTGTTTCTGGGGGAATGGGAGGAGACTCAATGGGTGCACGGTATTGACGACTACATGTTTATAGAAGGAATTCTTCCACACTGGTGAGGAGGATAGTACGATCTATGAGATTGTTTGGATTGAGATACTATCCCAACTATGATGCGGTGGGCTGCATGTCCTGTTGGGTGTTCATCACACCCTAGTGTGGAATGGGATTCTGCAGCACGGTTGGGGGAGGTTGTTGGACATATTGTTGTGGGGCCTATTGAGGGGCAGGTGGTGTTGGAGGATGTGGTACACTTCCTGAGTCTTTCATTCATTTAAAATCAGTGATTTGGGGTAAATGACGAGTATAATGACTGAACTCACTGCAAAGGGCACAAGGGAAGTTGGTTTGAAGATTATTGTTATTTTTCCCTAGACACCTATTTTTATTGCCCCCCTAGGGATACTGATTCCCTTGATTTTGGTTGCCCCCAGTAGGTTGGTTCTATTGGGGGTGATTCCTTCCTTCACCTAGGTTTCTATTGTTCCTATTTTTTCCTTTCTTTTTGGCATTATTCGACTAATGGGTCGGATTTTCCGTATTCAGCTAATCAAAATTTTGATATTGCTGAAGGGGAGAGGGTTGAACAAAATTCACCCCGGTGTGAGGGTGTGGGGGAGACATGGGTTGTGGAGGACCATGGAATGGAAAGTATGGATTCTGTGGGGGTAATGATCTGTAAGGTACATAGGAAGGCGTGGCGCTTTCGCTAGTATTTAGAGTATAAGCTAAGGTAGAGGGAGTACCAGAACTTGTTTGGATTGGTGGGTGTATTGTGGGTGTTGGCGGTGGCCCACTGATGGGTGGAGGAAGGGAAACAGGGTATGGTTGTTGATAAGGGGATGGGAAATAATAAGGGGTTCCTCCATATGTTGGTGGATATTGAGATGTGCCATACATTGGTAGTTGTTGGGGTTGTGGACTGTGGTGCGTGGTATTACCAATCAATCCATCTGCTGAGTGAGACATCCTGGGTTTGTCTTGGCCGAATGGCATGGGTTTTGGGAGGTCAGGAAGTACTGTGTACAAGTACCCTGATTATGAATAGATGAGGTCGTATTGTTGAGCCTTACTGATGGATTCTTCTTCTGATTGAGGGAAGGTGGAAGCTACATATTTATCGAGGAGAGAGACAAGTGATCTGAGAAACCATTCAAGACACTATTGTTTGGTGGTTTTGGCTTTTCACAAACTGCGTCATCGATGCCACTCGTGAATGTGATCAGCGATATGTGTGGCTGAGGTTTGTTTAAAATTAGAGAGAAGTTCAAGACCATTGTCATGGCAGATTGGTAATTGGAAGAAGGTCAAAAATGGCCAAGGACTCGAAAGTCACATGGGACCCCGATTTTTCGTCTATATACCATTTGGCTGATGGGCCAGTGAGCGTGTGTTGAAATAATTGTAGTTGTATGGAATTATCCATAATGTTGTTGGAAGAGCACCATAAGTGGAAAGTCATGATATGGTTGGCAGGGTCATCCCCTACCTTTCCTTCAAACTTGGGGATGTCTTAAGGTAGTTTGGTAGGCATTGCAAGCCATGTGGGGTCATGAAATATAGGATCATTTATGAGTCTGCTTAGATATGGTATGTTAAGAGAGGCCAAATATGGCATTTGGAGTGGTGGCGGAGGATTAGTTCCAGCCATGGTGTGAGTGTTCTGTGAACCTGACCCTTGAGGGGGGCTAGGTGGGTTGGTACTTCCCCCTTGAGGGGGGCTAGGTGGGTTGGTACTTCCCCCTTGAGAAGAAGTTTCCCCCCCCCACTTTTGTGTAAAGGAGAGCAAGTGGACAGTGGACCTAGGGAATTGGACCCATGTAAGGTGGAACCAAGCAAAGTTGATGTTAATATAGTGGCACTCACAGGGGTGTGAGAAGGTGGAGCCGATGAGTTGGCAAGACTAGGAACTCCCCCTAAAATAGGAGGGAGGTTTAGCAAGCGACTGGAATGACAGGGGTTCTGTGGGTCCCTTACGATGTCCGACTAGCTGAGTGGATGTGTGTGGATGGTGGTGAGAGCAATAAATAAACAATAGCATTTGCTACAATTTTTTAACTTTACACGATATATATCTAAATCAAATGTAATCACAAGTGCATCATACATAAAGAATTTTGAAAAAGAAGCATATATGTATATAAGTGGGTTTTGTCTGCGTGGGGGATCAAAGAAAACAAATGCTCATGTCCTAAAATATGTGACGTCCTTCCTATCAAATAGAATTGGACCTTCCAATAGTACTCAATAGTGGGGTCTGAAGTCACCGGAAGAGAAACTAATGAAGGATGAAGTAATCAGTTATAATGAGGGGTAAAGGGGGCATATCCCAAAAGAGTTGGTGATATTTCCCAATATCCACACAAAATACGATCAAGGTGCAATTGCAACCCACAATTGCCACCTAGGTAGATGTCCTAAAATTTGGTCACTAGGTACCTTGGTCAAAGTGCAACATTTAGATTTTCAGCCTAAGAAATAGGTCACGGGCTGGATCTCGTCCAAGAGGTGGGTGCCTCAAGGGGGGATGCACAGAACAACTAGACCTTGGCCTTGAACCCTTCATGGGTATCTCCCTGCCTTATGGTGTTAGGAACACTTGACTTGGAGGATTTATAGTTCCATATTTGACAACTTCTATTGTTTTGATAATGTGACATTGAGAACCAGATAACAGGTATTTATTTGGATGCCTAGCCCCCAAATCCTACCTAGACTAAAAAAATTCTTTTGGCACCTCCCGTGGAGGAAAACCTAGTGATTTTTTAGAAAAAAAATTAGATGTGGTTTGTTTGAGAGACTAGGGGTGTGAGCCAATATCATTGAAATTAAATGGGAATGGATAGTTTTGTCAAGAAAAGGGTGGGGTGTTTCAGAATCCCTTTGGAGGAAACTTACTTTGACCTCCACGTTTCGAGATGAAAACTATGTGAGTGATAAGTGAATTTTGTGTGTGAATGAGTGAAAGTGTGCCAATGTTTTAATGAATTAGGTGTCACCTTGCTGCATGTGGACTTCGCTTGGTCCTTACAAGTGTTGATTACCTAATTAACTAAATGTCTTTGGTACAACCTTGTGTAATTCAAAAGTCCCTAGGAAGATAGCATGTGGACATGTGGGTCCTTTACTATTTCTTTAACTCCCTATTGTGATTTAATCTAAGAAAGATCTGAAACTATACTAGATTGTGATCATGTGGGCATGTATGGGCCCGTTACAAAACCTTTAAACTTCCCTAGTGATTTAATCTAAGAAAGTAAATTTCAACACTATCCTATCTTTGTAGCATATGGGCATGTATGGGCCCATTACAATCTTCATATGTGTTTGAAAAATAAACTAAGAGGAATCTCAAGGGGGCTGTTGTCCTCTCCTAAAGGTTTTAGTCTTTTTAAGGGAGATGAAATTGTCCTACAACCTTTTTCTGATTCTCAAGGTCGCTTTGAAGCACGAGAGAAGAGCATACTAAATGATTGTTATCCAACTTCCGGTCCCAATGCAAGTTTTATGTGATTACAAATGATTCCAGCTTATACTTTTAGTCAAAGCAAGCCATCCATGTGGAAAAATGAAAGCAAAAGAGGAAATAATGATTTTAAACCCCCTAAGTGCCTATGTGTTTTAACTAATCCCTTTATATGGAGAGGGAACTAAGTGTGCTGCATATTACAACATGCATGAAATATTTTTTAAGAAGGCTAGGGGCCTCCCCAAATCACAAAAAGGCTTACAATGTGTATTTTTCTGCACAGGTGCATGGGTCTTAGAGTAGACAGAGGCACACTGAGCACCTATGCACAAAACAAAAAAGACTTTTGGGTGCAGGTGCGCAGAGGGCGCTGAAAAACACAGTAATTTTGGTGCACGTGTACATGATGCACGACTGTGGGCCAATAAACCCACGCACACCCGACACACGGTCGTGAAGAAAATTATGGATGGAATTCTCTCAATTCAGCTTTGAATTGGATGTTTTGCAGGTTGGCTTGGGCCGATTAAGGTACCCGCAGGTTAAATAAACCAAAAAAGGAGCTAGAAAAACCCAAATGAGATAGGAAATTGATACCTTTCCCCAGCGGAGTCACCAATTTGTTGTGCCTCTTTTTTCACCTAAATGAGCAAAACAGAGGTGCTTACAAGCTTAGTTGGGTTAGCTAAGAAAGACAATAGTAAATGAAAGGGTTAGAAAAAGAAACATAAAAGACTAAGCTAAGAATTAAACTAAGAAATGAAAGAACAACTAAACTATTGAGCATAAGGACATAAGAACAAAAAACCAATAAGACTCATTTCACCAATGAAAAGGATTATATTAGTGAAAAGAAAACACCAAGAAGAAAGAGGACTTTGGGTCCTTTCTTCCTCTAAGGGAGGGATCTTGGACCCCCACAACTAATCTCTTATTACAACTTTGAAAGAAATGGTGAAAGAATCTCAAGCTAATCCACTCAAGCGGTGAGAAGGATTGCCCAAATGTAATGATGCTAGTATGCTCTTGATGAGAAAAGAGGATTCCCCATGAGAATAGAAGAAACATAACCTTGAAAATGAATTCCTTGAAAATGAAGTGCACCCATGGCCTTGTTTTATAGCATCACTTTGAGGTATTGTGCAACCATCTTTTAGTGTGAAAAGGGGTTGTTTAGGGAATTTTTAGGTCTTTGACCAGCCACCCAATCAGATCCAGCCAAGATTTGGATGTCAAATCAACTTGGAAGCTGAACCAGGAGTGGGTGGGAGGCCGACCAATCTCATAAATGTGTTTTTCTCAGGTGTGTGTGTCTTTTAGTGACCATAGTCGTGCATCGTGCACATGTGCAATTTTCTTGCATTTCTGGATGGTGCATGTGCGCGTGCACCCTATGTAGTCATAACGCACCTTAATTTTATCACTGGTTGTATAGTTTTGGACCTTTTGGAAATGATTTTTTGGTAATTTTGGTCCATGGGTGAACTCATAACTGTTTGAAGATGTTGGATTCCTGTAACCATTTGCAAATGAAATTTCAGTGATAACAATCATATTATTCATTTTCCTAGTAATCACATTCCAAAGAGACTAGTCCCTTTAGAAAGATTGTTCGATGGAAATGATGTGGCAGTAAAGGGTAGGGTTTCAAATGGATATGTTGATATAACAAAGTGCAACATCGACACATAGGAGGAGCCTAAGTTTGTCAAGTTGTCAATCAGTTTGACCAAAGAGCAGAGGGCTGGATATACCGAGTTGTTAAGAGAATTTGTTGATGTGTTTTCATGGACCTATGAAGACCTCAAGACATATGACACATCCGTCATTGAACACAAGATCCCATTGAAGGGAGAGGCTAAGCCATATATGCAGAAGCTAAGACAGATAAATCCTATGTTATTGCCTGTCATGGAGAGAGAAGTAAAGAAGTTGTTAGATGCCCAAATCATTGTCCCCTTGAGATATTCTGAGTGGGTGGACAATTTTCTCCCTGTGAGGAAGAAAAGTGGAGAAATCAGGCTCTGTGTTGATTTCAGGAGCTTGAACAGGAGCTCAAAAAAAGACAACTATCCATTGCCCAACATGGAACACATATTGCAAAGGGTAACTGGTGCATCTAGGATATCCATGATTGATGGTTTTTCTGGCTATCATCAGATATCATTCACGCCTAAGGACAGAGAAAAAATAGCCTTCACCACTCCTTGGGGCACATTCATGTATGCCAAAATACCTTTTGGATTAATGAATTCAAGAGAAATATTTTAGCAAGCCATGGACATAGCGTTCATCGGGGAGAAAGATCATTTTCTAGTGATCTATCTGGATAACATCACAGTCTTCTCCAAGTCTGATAAGGAGCACCGACATCACTTGAGGAAATTTTTCTTGAAATGTTGGAGGTTTGGCCTTTCCTTAATTCCCAAGAAATATGTGTTTGCTATGAAGGAGGGGAAGATGTTAGGTCATATAGTATTAGCAGAGGGAGAGAGAATTGATCCTAGTAGGGTAGAGGCAATTCAGGCCCTGTCACTTCCTGGGTCTAGAAAGGAAGTTCAATCTTTTTTAGGGAAGATTAACTTTCTGAGGAGGTTCGTCTCAAAATTTTATGAGCTGGTGAAACACATCACAACCATGCTCAAAAAGGGAAATGAAGTAAAATGGACTGATGAACCCAGGGAATCTTTTGTCCAAATAAAAAGGACATTGACTGAGGCACCTGTGTTGATCAGTCCTGATTATTCCAAGGATTTCCTAATTTTTTCTTTTGCTTCTTTTGATACAGTAGCAACAGTCTTATTGTAGAAAAATGAGGAAGGGAGAGAGAAACCCATTTCCTTCTTTAGTAAGGCATTAAGAGATGTAGAAATCAGGTATGAGATCATGGAGAAGCAAGCCTATGCCTTAGTGAAATCTCTCAAATATTTCAGATTCTATGTCTTGCACTCAAGAGTGACTGCATATGTTCCTTCAGCCTCTATGAAAGACATCCTTATACAACCTGACATTGATGGGAGAAGAGGTAAATTGATTGACAAGATCCTTGAGTTTGACATAAAGATAAAACCCACAAAGTTGGTTAAAGGGTATGGTTTAGCCAAGATGCTAGTTGAATCCAATTGCAAGGCCTTGGGGGTTAGCTTCATCAATGCTTGCTCAGAAAATCAGCAAGCTAAGTCGTCCAACAAAATCTCTCAGGGTGGATTATCACTAGAAGAATGCACCTGGTACAAAGACATTTTGTAATTTATGCAAGAGTTGAAGCCTCCTCATGGAATGGGAAAAAGAAAGGAAAGAGATTTAAAGCTCAAGGTGGTCAGATATTTCCTTATTGACAAAGTCATGTACTGGAGAGACCCTCTAGGGGTGTTTCTGAGGTGTCTGAACCCACAGGAAGCCCAGAAAGTTACGTTTTATTTCCATAGAGGTCTTTGTGGAGGGCATCATTTCTGGAAGACCACAGCCCACAAAATTCTCAGGGTTGGGTACTACTGGCCCACCTTATTCACTGATGTCTACAGAGAATTCAAAGCTTGCATCAAATGCCAAAGGTTCTCAAGAAAGAAGCAGTTCAAATCTCTACCACTAAAGCCTGTAGTAGCTTCAGCACCCTTTCAATAGTGGGGGTTGGACTTCAATTGAGAAATTCATCCTCCTTCAAGTGGCCAACACAGGTGGATCCTAACTGCAATAGACTATTTCACCAAGTGGATAGAAGCTACCCCCACCAGGAGTGCTTCACACAAGGTAATTATCATCTTCCTAGAGGATATCATAGCCAAATTTGGTTTTCCCAGTAGAATTGTCACTGATAATGATTCTTCTTTCAAGTCTGAGCCTTTGGTTAAGTTCCATGAGTAGTTCAATATTTCACTAATTCACTCCACTCCCTATTATCCTCAAGGAAATGGACTGGCAGAATCTTCCAATAAAAGTCTAATCAAACTCATTAAAATATTATTGGAAGACAATAAGAGGGCCTGGGATTCAAAGCTCAAATTCGCTCTATGGGCCAATCGAGTGACAACAAAGAAGTCCCTGGGCACCTCACCTTTTCAAATTGTTTATGGGACGGAGGTTGTGTTTTCCACTCAGCTCGCTTTACCTGTAGTGAAATTATTTCAAGATCATGAAGGAGAGCCAGACCATATGGTCAGAAGAATTCATCAAGTGGTGGAAGTGCAACAAGTCAGGGAGCAGTTAATGGATATAGCTCATAGTCATCAGTAGAGGATCAAGCAGGCCTTTGACAGGAAGGTCAGGAAGGAGGAATTTGAGCTGGGAGATTTGGTGCTTAAATGGGATGCACATAGGCAGGATAGGGGAAAACACAACAAAATTGATTCCCTCTGGATCAGACCCTTCAAAATGTTTGAAGTATTCTTAAATAACACATACAGGTTGCAGGATTTGGAGGGTGAAGAGGTTTCTAACGGCCCAGTAAATGGGCATTTCCTGAAGAAATGTTTTGTTTGAGCCTTAGATGGATCCTCCGTTTTTGTAAATATTGTTTTTCTATTTATTTTTGGCTTAATAAATGACTCCATAGCCCAACAGAAGGCAACTGGAACTACAGAAGGAGTTCTTAGAGCATCGCAGGGATGACTCTATCCCCCATGGAGCCTAATGTTAGCGCCAATTCTTGCAAGGGGGTGTTTCTCTCCTATTTCGGGCCCTTGGTGTAAACATGTAGAAATGGGGTTTAAAAACCCATCAAATGTGTTTTATTCAAAGGCCATAGTCATGAGCGCTAAGCGCAGGACACAGAAGGAGTCCATTTCAGGCTTAAAATCAAGTGAGCAGGCATTTTGTTTTCAATGGCGAGGATAAATAGATGGAACAGATCGACGGTCATCAGGTAAGCTTGAGTCATGGAGTTACATGAGGTTTGGTGCATGGGCTCATCTCTTGTGGACAAAGTCACAAAATGATCTTTTGCGATTTCAGCTACATGGCGCTTGATCAGGCTCGACTGGCATTTCGGCTACTGGAACTTCAAAAGACAAGGGGTCTCTCCACTGCATCAGAAATCGTCGAAACCTAAAATGCGAAATGTAAAAGCCCCCCAGGAGCCGTTTCGACATTCTGGCTACCGGGACTTTGAAAGACAAGGGGTCACTCCTCCAATGCATCAGGAATCACCGAAACCCAAAACGTGAAATGTAAAATCCCCCCAAGAGCCGTTTTGGAATTCTGGCTACTGGGACTTTGAAAGACAAGGGGTCGCTCCTCCATTGCATCGGGAATTGCCAAAACTAGAAATGCGAAATGTAAAAGCCCCCTAGGATCCGTTTCGGCATTTCGGCTACCGGAACTTTGAAAGAAAAGGGGTTTCTCCTCCACTGCATCGGGAATCACCGAAACTCGAAATGCGAAATGTAAAAGCCTCCTTGAAGATAGTTGCATGGCCCTGTGGTTACATTAAGAGTGAAACCTAAAGAAATGAAGGCTGGCCTCCAAGCTTTGGAAAACCGACACGTGATCACTCTCTGTGTGCTCAGTCTCGGCCACCCTCCATGGAAGAAGCAGTTAATGAATATTGAGTAGGTGGTTGAGACCTCATCTCAACCCATAAATGGAAGGCATGGGAAGGGTCAGAAATAGTCAATTCATGGTAATTCGATGGATAGTTTCCTTGCAGAAGCCATGTCGTCTGAAGCAGTGTCAAACAAGAAGATGCATGTACAATCTGAAGGAAGATCATGCACACATAAAGCCTTAAATGAGGTAGCTCAGCTACTCTCTTGGGGCTAGGGAGGTGAATTTCTCTGGGTATATAGTCTGAGTTTTCATATTTTGTAAAGGATGGATGGTAGACCAGATCTCCCGACTGTAATGTTTTAATGAAGCACTGGTTTTCCTGGATATCTATCTGTATATGAAATTTCCTTGTTTAATGTAAGGCAACTCTCTTTTTCATCTTGTTTCGATCATACTAAAAGGGTTCATGATTGAATGATTCACATGAATCGTCGCGACTGTGTTATGATAAAGGATTTATTATAACTCTGTTATGTTCTTTTAGTGTTCTTGATTTTGAATATAAGAGGTTCTTATGTTCAAAGTTTTCTTCTACGGGCTGTTAGAAGCCCTATGCCTATATCATCTCTTCACATTTCCTCATGAAAGTCTTCCTCCTACTCACCCTTATTGCAACTTACTGCTTGAAATTAAACCAAGACCTCATCTGCTTGTGCATGTATGGCCTAGTTTCTGAGTTAGAATGATATTGTTCTGAGTTTACTTCCATTCATCACCCTTTATCAACAAATAGTGACATAAACTGATGGGCTTCAGGCTTACTCCTACTGCAATCCAAGACTGACTTCTAACGCCAACAGTTAGATCTATAGGAAAGAAGTAGGATCTGAAAGCTTTGTGCTCCAAGAAAGGTAAAAGCAAGAAGTTTTGATTGAAAGATGTAAGATCTGTAAGATTTGTGCTCTGTTAAAGGTAAGAATAGTTAAAATTTCTTAGATCTGAAAGATTTGTGCTCTGTAAAAGTAAGAAAGGTGGAATTTTTTGTTTCTAGAGTATGGATCTAGGTTTATGTGATAGGTTTTGTCCTAGTTTGAAAGCTAGGGTGTTAATAGAGGAAAGAAGATTTGATATGAATAGATATGATAATAATAATGAAAGATAACCTATACATAGAAATAATGTTTGGACTAACAAATGGATGTAGGATCCTAGAAATAATTTGTTGCAAGTTACCTCCTATGATCCTAGTGCGCAGTACAGAAAATGTTGGGGATCATTTCGAAGAAAGAGAGGATTAACCCTCTGTTACAGTTGCAGAAGACCAGTACATCTTGCTAAGGAATACCCTGGTAGAAGACCTAGTTGTCTCTATTGCAAATCCATGGACCATGAAGTGTTGGATTTCCCTAGAATGATCGCTAATCTTGAAGGAATGAATTTGAATCAAGGAAACCCTAAGGCAGATCCAGAAAAGGAAGAACCCCGACAAGAATCATAGAAGGTATTGATACAAGTGAAAGAGACCTTGAATGACCACCGACATGTTAGCTTATTAGAGATCTTCAAAGAGAAGGAATGCATCAAAGAAAGAATATGGGACTTCAACATTGGTTATGTCCTGGATGAAGAAACACAGATGAATATTATGCCAGAAAGAACCTGGGAAGCTATATAAAGGCCTACTATGATCCCTTACCTAGGAGTAATAAGTTTATTCAGAGGAAAGCTCATAAACCTATGTGGAAGGCTTGCCCAAATACCTATGACTGTCAATGGAGCTTCTATAGAAGAGGACTTTGAGATTATTAAATTTGTTGAAGATAGAGCCCTGTTTACCATGCTAATAGGAAAACCTTGTATTGATAGATATCAAGCTAGATGAAAGGAGGACGAAGAAGTTTTGGAACAAAAGAAGCAAGAGTTAAAAGACTTTATGACCAAAAGGATCTCACACTTGATTGAGGAATAGAAGAGAATATCACAAATAGTTAATACTAGCAACTCGGATGTCGAGGCTAAGAGAACACTAGAAAATCCCCAGAATATTGAATTACCTATCCCAAACAAGGAAAAAGCATTACACAGGAACCCTAGGAAAAAAATTCAATAGTGCGAAGTAACTAAGACCAAAGAAGAAAAGACTCAGAATGATAAAAGCATTACCGAGATGAAGCTCACTGGAAAGAAGGATAGAAAGTTAAGAAAGAAAAGGGATAATACTGAAAGGTTATAGGAGGTTCTAGAAGAGACCTCACAGAAAGGGAAATTGTAGAATTTGAGCTTCGTCGAGATATCAGAACAATGACATAGAGTACTTCTCTGTGACGAAGCAATATATCCATTAGACGATATATCCGTTCAACTTCTGCTCCGAACAGGTAGAAAAGCAATAAAGAGGCATCATCAAACCATTGGGCCACACCATAACAAATCGAACAAGAGTTAATGGAGGGTCATGACTGTTGTGAGCCAACCATTATTGACTCACCTATTTATCTCGTCGCACCATGCACGAAGAACACTTTTTCCAAATCAAGAATTTGAGCTCGCAACCTTGATTAAGATTGTCTAGTGATCATTACGCTCTTTCTTTCCATATTATTGTCATGTCTACATTACTTCGTGAACCCGATATTATTAACCCCGAGCGCGTATGTCTCAGGAGCATAGTGCACTTGAAGAATCTGCTAAGGAAGTACTCATTGATCTCAGGACCGAGAAAGTCATGTCGGAAAGAAGGATGTCTATAGGTGTTCAAGCATCATCGACAGGAGGAGTCCAAGCTTCTCCATTGACTGCTCGTGGAGCAGGAACTTCCAGAATCGTGACAAATACCAGAACGAAGCATAGAGACAATCTCGCGAAATCCAAGTTGATTCCGAGCATCTTACCTGCGTATATACCTCCTCTGAGCGACGTAGTGAACAAATATAGTGTGCTTAGGGATTTTGAGTATGCTTTGGTCACTGCGTACCTCCTGAAAGGGGTGCACACAATTCCTGCCAACCAGGATAAGCTCGCAGCATTGAATTTTAGCGACTTCAACCTCGACGACAAAAAGGCTTACAATATGCTTGCCCCACATAAGTACTTGACCAGAACTAAAGGCAAGAATTCAAATATTATCCCGCAGTCATGGACCCAGAACCTTGTGCAGTCCACACTGATCAATGTGATGAAGATATTGCACTTCGGTAGGCACCATGAAGTGAACTTCTGTGTCAAATTGATGCTATCAAGATACCACAGAGGATACTTATGGTTGAACCACCGCATCATTGTGGATCCGACCTTGATCAATCAGATCATAGGGCTTAGCATGCAAGGCCCCAACCCATAATATTATTACGCTAGAAAGACCTCAGATCTAACATTAGCACACGGGATCAAAGAGAGTTATGGCAATGCCGAGAAGGGAACGTGAGGCTACAAGGTAGCCTCTATCCAGATTAGCACAGTGTGCCTTGCATGTCATTTGATCACAGTCAAGCTAGTTTGCAAGAACCAGCCCACCCAAGTGACTGGATTCATCATTGACCTCACAGGGAAGTGCGTAGAAGGACTTCAGATGAATTGGGTGTAGTACCTGGTAAACTAGTTGGAATTAGACTGCAGGGAAGCACAAGACCAAGGATATGAGTTCCACTTAAACTGGCTTCTCATACTAATCGCATTCATCTCTTAGGAGATGCCAGAAAATGTGACCTTCCCGAACATCGAGCCCTTTGAACCATTGGCCGTGAAGTTCAATACCTTGTGGTACTCGAATGATATGAAAAAGAAATGGAAGTTAAATGTCATCTTCCATAGTTACTACAACCAGTTGAAAGTAGCCATCCATTCTGAGCCTCGTATGACCTTGAATACCCTCCACAGCTTTTAGCCCCTAATGAAGTTCAGTGCAGACTGCCACTTCACTTATATAACAACACGCTCAGATGGACATAAGCAACAGTTGCAGTCCTATTACAAGATTACGGAGGAATATTTAGAGGAAATCACCAAGGAATGGTCAGTGGACCACCTTATCCTAGCCAACCCTGCGGAGTTGTCCAATGTAGACAGCCCAAAAGCTACACAGGATACACCCGGACCTAGTAGAACAAAGAAGCCTGAAGAAATTCAGGATATAGATAGCACATCCATGAAGACTATGTCTATGTCACCAGAGAAAGGAGGTGCTCATGAAGAGATCGGTGAGGAAACATCGCATAAGGATGAGGATGACCCCTCGAAGAAAAGAACGGTGTCCACCAAGAAGCCTTCATCCCGAAAGAAAATGAAAGCAACTAAGACCAAGTTCGAGACTATCCTCACCTCATATGACTTTAACTTCATCATCGTTGCATTGAATGATGCTTTGCTAGAGATTGCAGAGAAGCAGGAAGCCAGGAAGGAGGTGATGTACAGTCGAATTGAGATAGATATTCAAGGAGTGCAACAGACACTTCAGTCAAGGCATGCAGTCTCCACTATGCCTCTATCAGTTGAAACACCAGAAGAAGGATATGAGCCAGCTCAACTCCACCGAATCGTAGATTCAATCAAGGCTCAACTTCGAAAAGCACAATATGAAGAAGAGCAAGCCATCCAGTCTTTGACACAAGTAAAGGGATTACTTGCAGAACAACGCAGTGTTGTAGAACAAGAAAAGAGTTCCCTCCAAGAAAAATGGAATGATGAGAAAGCACAAATACAACAAGGAAAGGAATAGTTGCTGGCAGAGCAACTGGAGGTAAAGGAAGTGGTCAACAGAGCACTTTGTTGTGTGACAGTCATTGAGGTACAGACCAAAGAAAGAATCCCATAGTAGGTGGCACATCTTGAAGACGTGATCTAGAAGCTACAACAACGCATCACATATCTAGAGCTCCATGTTGTACTCAAAACTCCACAGGAGGTAAGAAAACTAAGGGAGGAAACTACCCACAACACAGTTGGTAGATTAAAATATCTTGCCTTAGAATGTGAGTAGTTGAGTAACCAGAGTGCCCAGACTTACAAGAACCTGACGAAGAATCTAGAGTTACAGGCATTGGAGTCGCAGCTCCAAGAAGCAAAGCAGCACATGGATACGTTACAGGCACAGCTAAAGGCCTTAACACTAGTTGAAAGAATGAAGAGGTTTCAAGAACAACGCATGACCCAACAATAGATCCACACGATTCAAAGTAAAGTGATGGAAGTCTCTCAATGAATTCAACCAGTGCAAGAGAAGGCATGCCAACTGTTCACTGAATTTGAAATCCAAGGAGCCAAACTGGACTAGATCATCATCATCAGAGAACAATGCTTAGAAAGGCCAGTGAATGACGTAGTAATCCAAGTGTTCACTGAGCAAGAGTTCATAGCACTGCAGCAGGTCGAAGTATCTCAAGCCAAGATTAAGGTGTTCGAGGAAACATTTCTCAGACCAGAGTGAATTGGGATGAGTCACAGGTGAGTGTTGGGGGCCTGTTGGCCCTTGACCAAGTTTTGGGATAATCTTGGTCATATTTTACCATTTTTGGGACTTCGACAACCTATCAAATATGGAGCTCCAGAAGAAGCAGAGATTGTGGAATATTGGCCCACTTTTGGGTCCCTTTTTGGGTTTTGGGAATATGTAATGGGAAAGGGATGTTGGCCCATGGGTTTACCCATTCTTAGGCCGCTTTTGTATGTATAAATAGAAGGGTAGGTAAGAAAGTAGTAGTAGTCAAATATTGTATCTATTTGATATAGGCTAAGTGCCAAGATGGGATCTGTGTGATCAAAGGTTTTGTGCATTCTGTATAGACTTGCAGAGCTTAGCGCAAGTCCCTGTGTGAATATATAAAAGGCTTTGTGCTATAAGGCAAGGAAGAAGAATCTAACGAGCTGCACAGATCTTATGTCCTATGTGGAGTACGGGTTTCTAAGGTTCTGTGCTTGTAACCGTTTGACCAACGCTAATAAATAAGATTTGGTGGATTTAGCCCCAGGGTGGTGGTGTCTACTTTGTGCCTTGTTTTGATGCATTGATGTGATTATTTGCTAAGTTCTTTGAGATGAGTAGATAGATATGATATATATTCTTATGCTCAGTGCTTATGGTGTGTAGAATGTTAGAAATGATCCATATGTATATGCTAAGTGCTTGATCTGTTAGATCTAACTAAAATGTTGGTGCCGAGTGCTTGATTTGTTAGATCTAAATAAAATGTTGGTGCTGAGTGCTTGAATATTCTAGTTCATAGTGAATGTTGTGAAGCTCTGTTATACCAACGAAGTGGTTATTGATTGCATAATAAAGAACCAACAGTGCTAAGTGATATATTAAGAGTTGTAATCACATATTTGTGTCCCAGCTAAGGTTGCATACACTTGATTCCTACAACCACCCCTACCTCTACCTTGGGTGAGACTTCATCTGCTTCGCAGGTGTTGTCAAAAGGGATGGTAGTTAGGGATTTGTTGGTGCACTCTCGAGCATTGAACCCTAGGTATGCACCTGTGCCAACACCTGGGAAGGTGAACATTGCCAAAATAGAAATCCAGAGAGATGTGGAAGGACCATGATTTGAGCTACCATTCATCAGACAACCGATCAAGATTAAGAAGATCAATATTGGAACAGAGAAAACACCAAATATTGCAAATGTTGGAGATTATCGGGATGCTGCTACCATTGACAAAATAAAAAATCTACTTCATGAATATTAGGACTTGTTTCCAACAAAGTTCACCGATATGAAGGGAATTAAAGGGACTATGGGAGAGATGAGGATCCCTTTGAAACCAGATGCAAGACTAGTCAAACAAAGACCCTATAGATTGAACCCTAAGTATAAAGAGAAAGTGAAGATTGAGCTCGATAGAATGATGGAAGAACAAATTATAGAACATGTCGAAGAGTTAGAGTGGATTAGCCCTATGGTGGTGCAAGACAAGAAGACAGGAGAGATTAGGATTTGTGTAGATCTCAGGAAGTTGAATGATTTATGTTTTCATGACCTCTTCCCTACACCATTCACTAACGAAGTGTTATATAATGTGGGAGGCTAGGAGGTATATTCTTTTACAGATGGATTTTCAGGATACCATTAGATCCAGATTGTCAAGGAAGATTTCCATAAGACCACGTTTGAAACAGAATGGGGATCCTACTAGTATACAATGATGCCATTTGGATTGAAGAATTCCCTAGCCATATTTTCTAGGGTGGTGGTCGAAGAATTCAAGGAATTTCTGCATAAATTTCTAGAAGCATATTTTGATGATTGGACTGTTTTTAGTTTATTGAAAAATCATATTGAATTTCTAAGGCTAATGTTGGACAAATGTAGGCAGTGTCAAATTTCCTTGAATCTAAATAAATGCATCTTCTTTTCACCATTTGGAGTTTTGTTAGGTCATATTGTATGCAAGCAGGGATTGTTGGTAGACCCAACTAAAATTGCCATTATAGTTAATTTGCCACCCCCTACTTTAGTCAAATAGTTGTGCACTGCATTGGGACATACTGGATATTAAAGAAAGTTCATTAAAGGATACACCTAGATTACAGTAACCATGGAAAAGATTTTGAAGAAAAATTGTCAGTTCAGTTGGATAGAAGAATGACAGCAAAGCTTCGACACATTAAAACAGAAAATGGTTACTGCGCCCATTTTGGTTTCCCCAGATTGGAGCAAGGAATTTCATGTGAATGTATATGCATCTTCCATTTCATTGGGAGATGTGTTAGCACAACCTGGAGATGGATATATTGACCATCCGTTAGATTTTTCTAACAGGAAGTTATCAACAGCTGAGATTAATTACACCACCACTGAGAGAGAAGGATTAGCCATGGTATATGCACTGCAGAAATTTCGTCACTACTTGTTAGTAGGACACTTTAAAATGTTTATTGATCACTCCGCGCTGAAATACCTAGTCAACAAGATAGTGTTGGGGGGGGAGAATATGTATATGGATCATATTATTTCAAGAATATGATTTTGAGATCGTAGTCAAACCAAGAAGAATGAACAAAGGTCCTGACCACTTGTCAAGGTTGGAACATGGCAATGACTCGACCAGTTTGGAGGAGGCACTACTGGATGCACAGTTACTAGCCATTAGAAAGATTGATGACCACTTCATAGAGATAGTCTAGTTCTTGTCAACAGGAATGGAACCTAGTGAGTATACATTTACTTAGAAGAAACAACTAGTAGTGCGCGCTGCCAACTTTTCACTATAGTTGGACAGTTATACAAAATGGGACCTGATGAGATATTGTGAAAGTGTGTTATGGAGGCAGAGAGACCATTGATCCTCGCAGAATCTCATGAGGGCATCACAAGAGGACATTATGCAGGGAAAGAAACTACGCATAAGGTTCTTAGAGCTAGCCTTTGGTGGCCTACCTTACACAGAGATGCTAAATACTATTACAGAGCCTGTGATGAGTGCCAAAGAGTTGGGAAAACATATAGAAGAGATGAAATTCCACTAGCACCACAACTGACCCTACAAGAATTTGAGAAATGGGCCATTGACTTCGTGGGACCTGTAAACCCACCAGGAAATCACAAAGGAGCAAGGTACATAATTACTGTGAGAGAGTACTTGACTAGATCGGTCAAAGAAAGAGAAGCTAAGGACTATAGTGCAACTACAATTGCGTGCTTCATATTTGATGACATCATAACCATGTTTGGATGCCCAAAGATCCTTATGAGTGATCAAGGCACATATTTCATAAATAAAATCATTGAAGCCCTGACTGAGGAATTTTCATTCCACCATTAGAAGAGAACACCTTACCACCCACAAGAAAATGGGATAGTGGAAGCATTCAATAAGATCTTGGAAACAACACTGACGAAGATCTACAGTGTGAATAGGGATGACTGGGATTTAAGAGTACCAGTAGTAATATGGGCCTATAAAACCACTTGCAAGAAGCTAAGGACCGATCTGAAGTGCCTCGGGATGAGTCATAGGTGAGTGTTGAGGGCATGTTGGCCCTTGGTTATGAAAGTAAGCGAAGATCAAGGAAGAAAAGGAAAAATGTGAAACTACGTGGAAGACACAGTGACTACTACTGGGTCGAAGTGAGCAAATGAGCAGAAAGGACGGAGAGAATTAAAAGGAAGCAAGTCGATGAATGAGGAGATCAAGGATGACAGATCAAAAAGAAAGAAGGATCGTGGATAACTCAACAAGAAGAAAAAGTCACTATTGGATGCTTTGGAGCACCATGCGAGAAGAAAGGAAAGATAGGCTGGCGAAGCCCTGAAAATGTGGGTCAAGTTGCCCTAGGGTTTTAGACACCTAGGGTTTTGGTATCTAGGGTTTTGACACCTAGGTTTCAACCTAAGGATGTCGATGAGTGATTGTAATGTATAAATAGAGGTCTAAAGGACCTTGGATAGGTTGTTGTTACTATTTTTGGTGTTATTATTGTTGTTGTGTGATCGAGTGAGTAACATTGTGTGAGATAGAAGTGTTGAGTACGAGAGCCTTCTGTATTGTAAGATCTTCAGTTGGGTGCAAAGATCAACCCTACAGCTGGGTGCGCAGAGAGGGGAAAGATAGAGAAGAGAAGAAAGAATATCTGTTATCTGAGAGAAAAGACAAGAACTGTATTCTTCACCTTAATATATTATAAAGAATAGTTTTGTGGATGTATCCATAGAGAGAGGGTGAACCACATATACCTTGTGTTGTGTGTGATTGATGCTATGTTCTTTGCCTTTGATATACTGGTATTGCATTATTGTGGTAGATCTGATAGATGTGTGGAATAGATCTAAGCTAATAAGTGATATATGCATGCTGCATTGTTCTAGTGTTGGATCCACTTGATACTTCCCTTGGTTGTAGACATCTCTGTCCTACATCCCCCCATAGTTTCTTCGAGTGAGACTGCATCTGCTTTGCAGGTGTAGCCGAAAGGGCCAGTAGTTAGGGCTTGTTGGTGCGCTCTTAGAGTTGAACCCTGGGTCTACCCCTGTTCCAACAAGGATTATCTCAATGATTTAGCATCATGATCTTGAAAGAGAGCTGATCATCCCACACACCTTTGACTTATCTTTAAGCAATGTCACTACTATCAGATTCGCTTGAATCCAAACAAATGGATTTTTTGCATGACGTCGAGTCATCTTTTAGGTTTTATAGTTTCAACAACAAGGATCATGGTCTATCCTCTAAAGTTTGAGGTGATAGTTCAATTGTCTCCCCCATTCAAATTCCATCAACTTCAGAGTTTATAGGGAAAAGATAACTTTCTTCGGCGTTTTATCGCAAACTATGCCGAGATCACCAAAGGGTTTATGCGCTTACTGAATAAGTGAGTCCCTTTCCATTGGGACGAAGCTGCTCAATGCTATTTTGAAGCATTTAATTGCACCCTTACGTCTTCCCCTCTACCTCGGCCAACCAATTATAATAAAGACTTCTTATTGTATTTGGTCGCGGAAGATTCAACCATCGGTATGGTCTTGGTTTAGGAGGATGATTTTCTTGAAGAACACATCATTTATTACCCGAGTCGAGTCCTGGTTGGACCAAAACTCAACTACTCCCATGTTGAGAAACTTGTGTTGGCAACAATACATGTTGTCCAGTGGTTCCATCACTATATCCTTTTTCGTAAGACCACCGTCATTGTCATTGTGAATCCATTCCAATATGTGTTGACACAACGTGTAATTGGTGGAAAGATCAGTAGATGGATTGTTATCCTCAAAGAATTTGACTTAGATTTTGTTTTCGTGAAATCTATAAATTTGTTGGTCTTTGCAGAACTTATCCTGGAATTCCCAGTCGAGTCAGGTGATCTTACTCCTGAAGAATCACCGAGTAAAGGAGATATTTTTCTGATTTCATCTTCAAACCCCTGGTATGGAGATATACTATTCTATCTCCAGACTTTGAAGTGCCCCACCTCTTCTTCTCACGATGAGCATCGACATATATGCCATCAGGAAAAAAACTATCTCATACTCAAGGAAACTTTGTATCATCAAGGTGTAGATTGCATCCTTTGTCGGTGCCTCACTCGTGGAGAAGCAGAACTCATGCTTAACGACTGCCACACTGGAGCATGTGGTGGTCATTTTTCTGGGTTTGAAACAACCCAAAATATTCTATGAGCCAGTTACTATTGGCCGACATTAATCAAAGATTGCATTGAATCAGTCAAGAAGTGACACCCATGCCAAATATTCTCTCGGAAGATGAGGGCACACCATACTCCCATGTTTTTGATCATTACAGTTGGCCCCTTCACTAAGTGGGGGATTGATTATACTACATGCCACCCCCCTTCATCCAAGGGGAACTGTTATATGATTGTAGCAGTAGACTACTTTACAAAGTGGGTCAAATCTATGCCAACATTCAAAGATGATGGCGAGAAAACAACTCTCTTCTTGTTTAATCAGATAATAGCAAGGTTCGACACCCTGAAGGAGATTGTCACTGACCATGGAAGTCACTTTAAAAAAAAAAAAAATGTTTGAGTTAACATCAAATCTTGGGTTGAGGCAAGAGAATTCATCACCCTACCACCCACAAGCAAATGGTCAGGCCCAGGCTATGAATAAGTCTCTCAAGAACCTTCTACAATGAACGATCAATTCGGCCAAGTCAAATTGGCATTTGATGTTGCACTCGACATTGTGGGCCTATCGAACGTCTGTAAATACTGCCACCAATTTTTCACCTTTTCAACTTGTTTATGGGTTGGAATCAGTCTTGCCTATAGAATGCTAGATCCCATCTCTTAAGTTGGAAATACAATTATTTCCAGACACTTCATCGCTTGAGGAACACTTATTATATCTCAAGCATCTCGATGAGCAATGACACAATGCAGCCTTGGCTAATAAGGCTCACAAGCAAAGATTCAAGTGTCAGTATGATCGATCCATTTGTCCTATGATTTTCTCTGAAGGTGACCTTGTCCTGGTCTATAACCAAGATAAGGATCCCCTCGAGGCAGGCAAGTTCAAACCCATGTGGTTCGGACCATTCATCATGAAGGAGGTATTAAAGAAGGGCTCTTATCGTCTGGTTGATTTTGAAGGGAATGCTTTAGTAGAGTCTAGAAATGGGCTCTATCTCAAGAAGTATTACTCGTAGGTGGGTCGCCTTGGGTGACTTCTTATATATATGTATATTTCTTATACAATTTTGTTTTGTTATTTTCTTTTTATGGACATGTTGTTTTGATGCTATATTTTTCATTGTGGTAGATGTCAAGTGAATCGAAAGTGCTTGTTGGGTTCACGGATGGCGCTAGCCGAAACACTCAGAGGCTTTCTTCTGTAGCTTGGGTGATCTTCACACCTCAAGGCTAGTTTGTATCTTCTGGAGGTATGTGTTTAGGTGACACCACAAACAATGTTTCCAAATATAGTGTATTAATAGAGTTACTTTGTGATGCCTTGTCGCATTGTATCTCTTACCTCCGGGTATACTTAGATGCACAATTGGTTGTGTCCCAGTTAAATGAGGTTTACCGCATTTATGATCCTACTCTACATCGACAATTCCTTAGGTTATGTCTCTGAGAATGTTGTTCTGATTACATTACATATATCCATGTTCCTAGGAGATTCAATCAAATGATATATACTCTCGCTAATCAAGTATTAGATTGGCATATTGCACACACTTAAGAAAAAGCACACACATACACATTTAAATACATTTGTAAATAAATGTAATCCATAAGACAAAAAATATGTAAATACACACACACATATATATATATATATATCAAAAGTCTAAGAGTACATAAGTGGGTGCAAGCGCTTCAAAAATACATATCCAGTACACATCACGGGGCTTATGCCCTAAAAAATATACAGAAAGTGCCCCCGACACGTAAGTGGTCCATCCTAAGCTAAGGGCGGGGCCTGTTGGCCCTTCCATAATGAGCCACGGTGTTTTCTAAATTCCAGAAGAGTTGGACTTAGGTCTGTGGCACCCCAACTACATGAGGTTGCATCGATGGTGGGAGATCCTCGATCTCTGCCATAGGGAATACACGAGTGAGTGTGGTGAGGTTCTACTCTACCTGTCTCAAAACTCTCTTAGCCTCTCTGGCTGGAGGTCTCCCTGCTGTTGTTGTTGGTCCGACAGCTATGGCTGGTACTGCCTATGGTCAAGGATGTCGCCTGGTCTTCGAGAAGTCTGTTGGACGCACTGGCCCAACATCTGTACATAAAATAGATACATAGTTGTTAGATACTTTGATTCCCATAAAAAATGATATATATATATATATATATATATATATATATATATATATATATATATAAAGAAATAAAAAATTAAATAACATTAAAAAATAACGTACCTATCTCTCCTTGCTCTGCTCCGGGAGGTATGGGCATGTCCGGATCCCTGGAAAAGTTGATCCTGATGTAGGGGTAGTCCTCTATCACTAGAATCTGTCATTCCCACCAGTCAAAAAATCCATCGTCGAAGGCCTCTATGGTCCTTCCTCCCCCCTGTTGCGGAAACAATGTTTCCCATCTACACACTGCTGGGAGGGAGGCCACATTCCCTCGCACTGTCTCTCATGGACTGAGACCAGGGACTCTCTCGAATAAGAATGAGAAAAAATGGTCCCAAATCCAAATTTTTTGTTGTCCCACCCACGACACTCAATGAGTTGTCTCTTCATGCAGTCTAGCATGGTCCTGCTCCAATCAAATATCTGTGCATTCAAGAACTACACTGCACAATGCATGTGCGTCTGGGAGGCCTGATGTAAATTTGTCGATCCAGTGATCCGCCCAATGAGTAAAACTATCACTTTGAGTGATAGGTTGGTAATATTGTTAATTGGTACCTAAAAACCTACTTTATTAGTGTCAGCATCACAATGGAGTACAATCATCTCTGCAATGTTGTGAGGCATGGGGGGAAAAACATGCAAGTTGATTGGTTCACCCCTCCTCGAGAAGCCAGTCAGAAAGTAAATTTATTCAGTCGTTGGAGTCAATGACTGCTCCTCGAGCCTAAACGCCTCAACGTTAGGATGCCAATAGTCTACGAAGGCATTCAGTAGCCTGGGTTGTGCCCTCATGAATGGAAACTGGAATAACTTACACAAACCACATTGTCTCAATGTGGCCATAGATGCAGGGTCCTCATCGACTAGTATATTAGTGTCCTCATTCTCCCTCTCTCTCCAATAGACATACATTCTTCAAAATGACAAGTTCAAAGCAGAGTTAATGATTGAATTTTTATTTTTTCCATATCTTTGAGGGTGTACGAGGGTTGTATTGGACATAATCACGTATGCACGTGAGAAATTTGTTTTCTTCCCACGGGCATATGCAGGCTGTCCTAGGATGACCCGCATACACGTAGGGACGACCTTTTTTAAAGGTGGATGCCTCCCCAAAAATAAAACTAATGTAAAAGGAAAGTATGGAAATGCAAGAGGAGCTAGTTTGTACTTACTTGGTCCAAGCAGAAGTTTGATTTGTCCACTGAAGCTCCTGAAATCCACTTCTTTAACAAAGGGGTGTTTTTGGATTTTTGGTCAATTCTCAATTTGTAATGGTGATAATGAGCTACCAACTTCAATTTATAGACTTTTTTGGCCCTTTTTGTCATTTTTTGACCCCTTTTGTCATTTTTTCTGGCTTGAAAATCATTTAACGTGGTTCTTGAGTTTCTCATTTGATGTTACAATACACTCTACTTTTGGTTTGGGAAAACCTTTTGAGAGATGGGGCACTTTTAAGGTATTTTGGTAAAAATTCATTTTTTCCAACTTTGTGCATCTAAGTTAGGATTCCACCTCCACTTATTGCACCTCATTGTCTTTTTCTTTTTACCATATGATCAATCCCACCGAATTGCGACACAAAACCATCATTTCTTCTCTAGAAGTGTCGTAATTTAGTGGTAGAGCCTACCTTCACATGGATGCCCTAGGTAGATCCTAGTTGCATTTTGGTGTCCATTCCGTCGTTAATGACTTTAGGCTCGAGATTCCTTTTTATTCTTGTCCTGATTATGATTTTGAGCCTCATACATCTGTTATGTCATCACTCTTGATCTCATCCTTGGGACTCAAAAAAAAAAAAAACGAGTCTTGTTTTAAGCCCTTTTTAGACTCTATAAACATGAAAAGATTGTCAAGCGATCTTGTTGTCCTTCATGCTCACAAAACTAAAATTTGAAGGCACGTTTTTCCAGTATTATTTTACCCCTTTTTCGGTCTAGATGGTCAATTTTATGAACAAAGGTACGCTCTAGGAACTTCGGTTCGCTAGAAGAGTATTCTTAGGTATAAGTTTAACCCTTTTTCGGGCCCGAGGGACTAAATTTATGAAAAAGGAACCCCCATAGAGTCCATAGTTAAGCTCTTTTTAGACTCCCTAAAATTGAAAAGATCGTCGAGTGAGATTGTTTCTTCACACTCATTAAACTGGTTTAGAATAATATCCTTTCGAGTGATCTTGTATTTATCACACTCATTAAAATGGTTTTGAATAGATGTATTTTCGGTGCTAGTTTACCCCTTTTTTGAACCAATTAGACTACCTTCGAAAAAGGTACCCCAACGGAGTATTCTTTTATGATTTTTTAGACTCTCTAAAAATGAAAAACCACCAAGCTTACCTTCTCTAGGCTCGTAAAAAATACATTGAAGGGGGTTTCATCGTTTCCTTCTAATCACATTTTTATTCCTGTGTTTTTGGCCTAATATTAGTTCCATGTTTCTCTCAACTGAACCTTTGAAACATTCCTTATATGAAATCCTTGTAGCACTTTTCCTCTGCGATCTGACACCTTGACCCATGGAGGAATTTTCTTGAGTGTCCTTTTTCTTGCACATGTCTCCTTGGTATGAGAGTTAGTGTGTTCCTTGTGCTTGGAAGTAGTATGCTTGCGACACTCGTTCCTCCTTTGTAACATAGAATTATTTTATTCTTTTTCAAGCTCTCCAAAATATTGAAAAAGACAAAAAAATCAAATATACCCCAAAAAGAGGATGGGAAAAGTATTTTCTTTTTATGGCAGCACAATGAGTCTCCCTTGGAAAAATCACATCCTTCCATTTGTTCGTCAATCTTTGGGATTTAATATGAATTTAGGAAGTTGTTATTGTAACATATAGTTGTGTCTTCCTCCATTTGGTTATCCTTCCAAACATATGGAGAGTTTGTGTTGCCTCCTACATCATGAACTTATGTCAATGTATTGCTACTTGATTCTGATCATCAGTCATATTATTGTCCAATGAATGTTTTACCCAACTTGAGTTGGCCTTTCTGCAGTTTGTCTCTTGACCTCATGCCCGACCATCCCTAAAGTCCAATCAAGCCGTTGTTCGAAATCAATGAATTTCTTTGCCTGATCACCGAGATCCTCTTGTCTTTTCCCTAATGATTCGTCGAAGACCTCTGGGTAGTGAATTCGTACACTCATATTACACTCCTACCCAAGTTTTGAAGATCTTGAAGTTGTTTCTTGAGCTCTGAAGACTTCATCTCCAACCATCAAGCATCATTGGCTTCTTGAAGATGGATACTATATAAGTATATATTTGATTTTGAGATGTATATCCATTATTTATTTCTCATGGCTACACTTTATATAGTTATATGACATGGATCTGAAGTGTATTTTATTGGAATCCATGATTTGTTTCATCCCAAGCTTGGGTATGCCCACCTCGGTGAGACAATTATTATTTCTGCAGATGGCACCTCCCGAACTCTGGTCCCAGACTCACTTGCTTCATATGTTGGTGAATATTTGTAATGTATTTAGGCCATCAGATGCTCTTCTAACCTCACACATTATGGGGCATCTATTATAACCCTAAATTGCACCATACATGCATACCTGGCATCAAGACATCTTACTTACTATCTTTGCCAAGCCAACACTGAACAACTTTTCTTAAAAACACTATTTTTGAAGATGTATGCGCCCTGAACCACTACTGCCCATGTATGTATGCTATCTGCCCCACTACTTCCCACGTACGTACACTAGCTTCACCATTTCAACCTGTGTATGCCCACAAAATTTGCAAGGGATTCATTGAGATTACATGCTATTGGGTAGTTTCCAAATAAACCACCACCTATAGCTCGTCACCCAACCAAATAAACATCATTTTGTCATATAAAAGGAGGTTTTGGGGTCTCATTCCAAGGATAAACATAACAACAGTGAAATTCTGCCCATTTCACTTTCCCCCCTTGCCCTAAGAATTTCTAGCCACATTGTGAGTTTTGAGCCAGAATTCCCTATTCTTCCTTTTTTCCTTATTCATAAGCCTATGCCCATTCTCTAGAGAGAAGTGTGAGAGAATAAGGATACGTGGAAGCAGTTAGAGCTTGGTGTGTTGGATCATGTTGTCATTGATGCCAATGGTTTGATTACTTGGGAGATTGTTGGATCATATGTCATTGATGTAAATGGTTTGGTTTGATTGATGTCATTGGTTGATGTCAAG